>PVJA010014867.1:0-46584 GCA_004027025.1 Myocastor coypus
GAGGCTGACAACCAGGGGACTCACTTCTCCAGCATCCCAGATGCTTTCTGGTGGGCGGTGGTGACCATGACCACGGTGGGCTATGGGGACATGAGGCCAGTCACTGTGGGGGGCAAGATTGTGGGCTCTCTGTGCGCCATCGCTGGGGTCCTCACCATTGCCCTGCCTGTCCCGGTCATTGTCTCCAACTTCAACTACTTCTACCACAGGGAGACGGAGCAGGAGGAGCAGGTGACCCTGAAGGAAGAGCAAGGTAGCCAGAGCCGGGCATCTGGACTGGATGCAGGAGGCCAGCACAAGGCCAGCTGGAGCAAGGCTTCCCTCTACAAACCTGGGGGATCCCTGGAGCACTCCGACAGTGCCCGCAGGGCCAGTTGCCCCCTGGAGAAATGTAACCTTAAAGCCAAGAGCAATGTGGATTTACGGAGGTCCCTGTATGCACTCTGCCTGGACAGCAGCCGGGAAACGGACCTGTGAAAGGAGCACCAGCCAGACTTGTGGCAGTAGGGTGGGAGCAGGGATGGCCTCCTGAGCCCAAGGACTCATTTGACACCGCAGAGTATTCCAAGCCCACCTTCCTACTGAAGTCTGTCTGTCTCCTGTCTTACCCTCCCTCCAGCCCTCCCACCTCTCCTCTTGTTTCCATGACACCAAGGGTCGCCTATTTTTAAAAAGCACCAAATTCCATGACGCAGGAGCTGTTGAAATGGTGAGCGCCACGAGATGGATGTGTTTGTAGCCAGTTTCCTATACTCAGCAGAGGGATAACCCAAACAAAAATGACTTTAAATAGCTCATATCTTGAGGGATTTTTGTAGCCCTCCCCTCCATGTGTTCCCAATTTGCTTTACATATGCTTATATTTGTGTATAGGGGAAATATTTTTATGGCTGGTGAGTAGATTTTTGTACTGTAGTCAGAGAGTGTATTTGGATATGTTCTCAAGATATATATTGAATTACTGAATTTATGGATGAAAGAGCTGTTGTGATGTATTCCTGGGATACTCAGAGACCCAGGCCCAGGCAAGGCTGCTCTGAGTTCTGTGTCTCCAAATCTCTCTTTTTGGGATGTGACATTGGTGCTGTGGAGCTAGGTCAAGAATGTTCCAGAAGAAAGGCAAATATGACATTTTCTGTGCGCCTTAAACAATTCTCTTTTTTCAAAAAAATCATTTTACAGATATTGGAACAAAACTTCTGATGGTTCATTCTTTTCATTTTTAATCCCAGGAAATAAAATTTGACTTGGCTATGGCAACTGTTAGTGTTTCTACAGATAATATTTTGTTTTTGAAATTCTAAATATTAGCCTGATACTTGGTGTTTCTGGTTTGGGGGTTAGAGCAAATGCATTGTCTGGGGTAGAAAGCTTGGAAAGCTCCTGCTTTGCTTGGTGACATCTGGGGCTCTCTGAGGTTCTAGGGGATAGTGGGTTGGTTCTGTTGGTCTCAGGCAGTGTGTGACACAGCCACCCTGTGGCCCACTGCTGCGTTTATGGCACTTGGTCAGTGTGGAGTTTGAACGGGGTAAGGAGCCCTGGCACCACCTGCAGTCCCACTGTGATTCCCTAGGGCTCAATTTCTGGTCTCCTTTCCTGCAGATTTTGGACCCTCTGGAACACACAGCTCTCCCCAACTCTCAAAAGCAAATCTGATTATCATGGGGATGAAGCGCTGTGTGAAAGTCGTGCCTGGTGCTCCGAGCCCACGACGTGGCAGCAGAGGAAGGAGCAATGCTTGATGCTGGGCGGAGGCAGCAAGGATGAAGGGAGGGAGGGGTTTGCTCATTGCCACTGAAGGCAGGTTTGACAGACTGTGACCTTGCCCTGGTGATCACTATGCTCAGAACGAACCCCTTTGTTCTCTTTGTACTGCATGGTGGTGGCAGATCCTTATGGTAGATACAACGCTGGCTGTATTTCTCTCTAGAGTTAGTTCTGAGGATTCCTGCTGCTGCTATTTTTCTGCTGAATAATTGAAAGTCAGGTTGTTTACAGCTTCAACAAGCAGAGCTGCTAGTCCATCCTCACACCTCCAGTAGAATAACTGAGGTGTGTTGGGGTCTCCCTGTGGGTAAGGGAGGATCCACTACGTCCGTGTCTGGGAATTGTGGATTTAAATAGGACACAATCAGAAAAGCCAGGGTCTAAGTGCCTGAAGTGATTTCCAGTCAAGAACTGTCAGCAGACAATCTGAGAAAAAGATAGGAGCCCTAGGGAGGCGGGGAGTGTTGTTTTCATTACGTGCTAGTGTGGAGGAAGGGGAGCAGAGGCATTCTATTTATAATTGACAGTTTGCCTAAAAGCAGGGCATCTTGCCAAAGCTAAATGCCACAGTCTCACTTTCACCCTTCTGTGGCTTTAAAGCTAGTGTTTGTGTTCAGTGTGGACAGAATAGGCAGCAATGCCACCTTCCCAACGGAACAAAGCCAAACCCCGCTTTCAGCACACAGTGCTGTTCTTTCAGACTTCAGCAGGGAACAGTGAGTAGCACCCAACTTTTCAGTGTCACTGGATGCCTCAGTATGAGGTGGTCCAATTCTGTTCGAATGGATGGAATCTTTAGACCATAAAGAGGCATGTTTATATACACATTCAGGGAGAGAATGGAGGAGATGAGTGTATGGGGCCCCTGATTGTGTACAAGGGAGGGGATGTCCTAGAGTAAGTTTGTGAAAGGGATCAAGGTGGCTCTGGGCACCAGGCCTTCTGTCCCAGCCCCTTCCTGGGGCCAGTGGCTTAGGACCTGCCTTTGTCACTCACAGACAGTACCATTCTCTGTGCACCTGTGGCTGTAGTTGTGGAAATCACTGCACTCCCTGCAGCCACTGTAGTTTGCCTTTGGGTGCGATTAACCAGCAGAGACACCTGTGTGCCCTGGCTTTCCTCAGGCTGCGGAGAGGGGCCCATCTTTGTGACCTCTCACCGCAGGTGTCTCTGTTGCGATTGATTCCCCACAGCTTCCACCTTCTCAGGGAGGTTAAATCAAGTGGCGGCTGCCAAGCTCCTTCTAGGCTCTCCTGGCAGGAAGTCCTCTCTGGATAAATACTTTTATCTATCAGCTTTAGCAGCTCCATCACAGATCAAGGCTACTGCCCCTGCGTGTCCTCCACTCTGTGAGGGCACCAAAGTGTTTGCTCCCTATCTTTCAGAACTCACTGTTTTGTCACTCATAAGCTAATGCTCACTGAGCCCTAAGCAATTACAGATGCAAGAAAAACATCTTTCACTTACTTTCAGGCAGAACCCTTCGGTGCATTCTGCTGGAGCACTCCCTGGGGTGGGGGGAATCCTGGCCCTTGAAGAATTCCCCATTTGGCTGGATTTGCAATATTTAAAGTCAGTGGAAGACCCTCAAGTTTCTCAGGGGCACTTTGCTCCAAATCTTCTCAAGGAATGGTAGATTTGTTCACAAAGGAGTCTGACCCTGGACGGGGGGGGGGGGTGTCAAGTGTTTTCTCTTGCTTGTTTTCTGCTTGGATGAGGTGTGGGGTGCTAGAAGGAATCAACATGTGATCTTTCTCATTGAAATAGCTGTATCTTCTGGGGAAGCCTTCAAGGGAAAGCGTATGAAAGTTGGTAGGGATAAAGTGTGACCAGACTATTTTTTTTCTTTTTTGTGCAGGGTCTCACTACCCAGCTCAGAATCCTAGTGATCCTCCTGTTTTCAGCCTCCCTAGTGCTGGGATTATAGGCATGCACCATCACACCTGGACTCCACTGCTGGCTCAGTGAGCCTGGTGCGGGACAGGGTCGGTGCAGCATGCAGTGCCAGGGATCGAACCCTGGCCCCTGTGCTTAGCTAAGCAGGCACTTAGTCCACTGAGCTATCTCACTGGCCCTTGTCTGAAGACTTTGATGGGCATCTACAACTCCTTGTCAGAGAGCAGGAGTGGGTGGGGGAGCAAGGAAGGGGTGCTCGTTGGCAGGGTGGCTGGACAAAGCGGGCATCCAAGGAGGGAAATGAAAGCCTTGTGGGGAAGAGAATTATTACCCAGTTCCCATCACCCCCTGCATGGCGGGGCCTGGGTTCAATGCTGGTAACCACCTGGGAACTCAGGGCCCTGCAGTTGTTCAGGGGAGGAGATGGCAAACTGTATGAAAACATCGAACTAGTGAATAGCTTAGGGTTTGTCGTGCAAGAGGCAAAATTGAGGCTATTATGAAGGTATTTTACCATTTACCATGTGATTATTTATTTATTTATTTACTTGTTTACTTTTTTTTGTGTGTGTGGTATTAGAGATCGAATTCAGGACCTTGAGCTTGCCAGGCAGGCCCTTATGCCACTGAGCTATCTCCCTGGCCGCATCATATGATCCTTTAGAAATGTAAAAATCTGCCTCTACTGGATAGGTACACATATGCTATGTGAGTTTCTATTGTGCAGATGGCTGTCCCCTGGGTATCAGTTCTGTCGATGGAGCTCTGCTTATCAGTCCTGATCTGGGGAAAGGATTCCACACTGGCATTCCAGGGCCTATGGAGCTTTCTTCCCTGCCTTATAGATATCAGACTTTTCAATGCGGATGTGAGAACTGGCACCTTGCTTCCTGGGAGGAAGAAGGAGATGCCACCCTGGGAGTTCTGCCTGGAGCTCTGGGAAGCGCATTTTTCCTGAGTTGTCATTGGCAGAGCCAGACGATGCACCTTCTCTTCTGAGTTTTTCTGGGTGTGGGGTTGCTCAGGCTGCTGGATGGTGCTCCTTGCCTGACCTCTTCACACAGTGTTTCTCCAACTATACAGAGGCACCGGGCTGGCACAGCCTCTGTGCACCTGTGGTAGTGTTCACAGGAGGAGCCGTGCAGCCCATCTTGGAGAAACTCAGCCCCAGACCAGAGGTCCCCAGAAAAATCAGGACATTCAGTACTGTCCCTTGGACCCAGCATTTATTTTATAAGGTCCAACTCTGCCTTATAGAATATTTAAGCCAGAAGCAATCTTACAAAAATGTCTGGCCCATTCTACTCTACTTTTGTAGATGAGGCAATCGAGCTGCAGAGAGAAGAGGCAACTTACTAGGGCAAATCACTACTGCCCTAGTGAAGTACAGTAGGACTGGTATTATTTCCCTTGATTTTTAGGTTGGATTTTTCTGAGAAAGTCCACCCTGTTGTGCCATGAAAGTCATGCCTGTGAGTGTTTCTGTTTCCTCAGATTTGATTTAACTTAATTAAACTTGCATGTCTTGCAAAAGTCAAGCTTGTTCAGCATATGAAACCATGGCACTGTGATGAGCAGGGTCTCGTGAACAAGAGCCCCGCTGTCTAGGGAGGAAGCACCAGACTTTCCTCTAGGAGGCTTAGTATTGTTACTCATTCAGCAGATGCTCACAGTGAGGGAGGGACCATGCTGGACATCAGCAGGACTGGCGAGGGAGCTCCTCTGGCTTGTTTCCCAACTAATAAGCAAGTAAGCAAGTGGATACGGAGAAGACGGTCAAGAGGAAGTCAAGGCCTGGCAAGGGCCAAGGATGGGGAGAGACACGAGGGGACCACAGAGACCCAGGGGAGAACCTGTGCTCTTCCTGGCACAGATCCCGAAGCCTGCCTGCAGAGCTGGAGTCCAAGGATACCCAGGGCCATGTGAGCACACTGGGTGGGCTTCTGGGTCCACCCTGCTATCACGCCCTAAAGAGTGGCGGGTGGCCCGGCCCTGCACAGAGCACAGGGAAGCAGCAAGGGCCTGTCATCCGAGGAGGCTCGAGGTTTTGCTGCAAAGGAAGAGGGGGTTTCAGCCTGACTTTTTTCCCATCAGTTTGGGAAGAAGGTTGACAGAAGCTCTCTGATGCCCCCAGACTGTTTGTCAGCTATCGGCACCTGGGAGATTTAGGGTTTGTGCCAAGAAATAGGGCTGAGTCATCTGGGCTACCATGCTGGGTAGGGAGGCATGCAGAGTGCACCATGGCTGGGTAATCAGAGCCAGGGCCCCACTCACATTTGAATGCTGACCTTAACTTGGACCCAAAGTGGACCCTTCTGTGTGTTTCCTTCAGGACTAAAGAGCTGCAGAGGATGGTATTGTTGCTCCTTCTTCCTGCCCACCCTACTCTTTCCTTCAGCCTCTCTGGGAGGCCCTGGACCTTTCTGCTGTGCTCAGGTGTGACCACACCTGAGAGGCATGGCCTGACAGGGCTGTCCCCTCCCGTAGGTGACATTCTGGGCACTTCTGCCTTCCAACCTGCTGGCATGAGCCTGTCAGTCCAGGGATGGAAATGAGGCGCATTTCATCCTCTGGGAACTTGGTAACTCCTGGGAACCAGCCACCCCTCCCTGTACTTTAGGAGATAAGTGCAAGAATCATTTACAAATAAAGTGAAATTTGACCAAAGCACCAGCTCCAAGCATCTCAGAGAAACTGAATTGTGCAGTGCACTCTTGCCCTGAGTCCCCTGTCCCTCAGACTGGGCGACTTCTCAAAGCCTTGTGCCTCCCAGCTGAGAGTGGAACTTCCTGGCAAATGTTGGCTGCCTCTCCCCCGCCCCCCCACCAGTGAGACCTTCAGCTCCAACCTCACAAACTGAGAGTCTGGCAGTGGCCTGTGGGGCTGGGAGCTTACATGGGAAGGGCATGTGCTTGGCCTTCCCCCGTTATACCTTCAGGCCTACGGAAGCTGACCCATTGGGTCTATTTTGGGGATTCTTGGCCTTCATAGTTAAGCAGCTGTCCCAAGGCAGGCCCAGGTTCTAAGGGCAGCTGATGCAACACCACTGTGATATAACATTTATTATAAATTTCCAAGTTATGCTAGTTCTATAACTGAAGATGGCCCTGCAGCTTTGCTCCAGAGTCGAGCCCTGCTGTAGCCATGCCTTTGTCAGCAACTGGGACCACCTAACCTGGATGGTGCTGCCCATGACATAGGCTGACTCCTGGGCCTAGGCTGCAGATGCCCCAGGCTTCGTGTTCACTCTCTGGGCTGCAGGTTAAAGTGTCCATCACTACCCTCTGTGGCACTTTTAAGTGGCATCACTTAGATAGTGGAGTCGGGTGGTCCTGTGTGAACTTCAGTGGCCAAAGTGTCTCACTGTGACCCAAGCTGAGTAACTGGTGTGGACTCCCGGCTGTTGAGCAGGCCTCTGCTGCTTGCTCTCTGTCTCTCTCTGTCTCTGTCTGTCTGTCTGTCTGTCTGTCTCTCTCTCTCACTATTTGCCACAATTTGAGCTCTGTTGATTATTCTTACTTGGTTGTCATGAAGCCACCGGCGAAGTCCATCCCATTTGGACCCCAGCTCTGAGCAGGAATCCGAGTGACACTGTCACTTCTTCGGTTTCCCTGTCTCCTTTCACTTTCTATCTCTTGGACAGAATCGCACAGCAACCTCTCCATCAGGTCATCCCTGGCTCCCAGGCAGAGTGTTTTAGTCCATCTAGTCTGATACTGAAAGTCTTCCCTTGTGTGATGCCAAACACATCTCAGAGAAGCTGTCCTGCATCCCTCCGGCCCACAGCCACCTCTCCCATGGTGCTTCTGTCCCAGATACTTCTGCCCCATCTATGGCTGGGCATTGGCGGACCTCTCTCCACCCAACTGATATATTCTGTGACTGCCTGGTGATGGTGACTGCCTGGTGATGGCTCATCCTGTCACCGTGTGTTGGATATGGGCCACAGCCTCAGCAGTTCCTCAGTGAGGCTCTGTGGACATCTCCTCTCTAGGCTGGAAGGACCATGACCCCTGGGCCTGCCACACTGGGTTTTGTCCATACACCATTCCTGCAGGAGATCACTGGTATCTGGGTAACTGAGGGAGAACCACCATTGTTGCACAGTGCCCTGGGCTTTGTCCTGGCTCACCAGGTAATTGATGGTTACAGCCAAGCTGGGATTCTGGAAGTCTCCACACAGCCCCACGGGGAGGGGCTCAGAGGGTGTTGCACAGGCCTAGGAGAGATATAGGGCAGACATGGTCAAGTGATGGAAAGCTGGAGAGGTCACAACTCTGGGTAGAAACGTATCGGTGAGGGACAGAGTGGCCATGTGCAGTTTGTCATGGATAACTAGGTATACTTGTTAATGATCCATGAAGTTTTTTTTTTTTTTTTTTTTTTGTCTTTTTGAGACAGGGTCCCGCTATGCAGTTCAGGTTGGTCTTGAGCTCACTTTTGTAGCCCAGGCTGTTCTCAAACTCACAATGATCCTCCTGCCTCAGCTTCCCAAGTGCTGGGATTACAGGCGTGCACCACCATGCCCAGCCTCCATGAAGTCTTATCATTTGTAACTCTCTATCTCACCCTTCTTCCTAAGTTCTTCAGTTTGAAAGATGAATAAAATGGCCACTGAAAATAAGGGAAGGGCAAAAAGTTAGTGACACTGTCATCCTATCCCATCACTCTCTGCTATCCTTTTCATGAGGGACAAGGTCAGCTAACACAACACAGTGGGAGCAGGCCTCCATCAGTCAGGCCAGCTGTATTCTGAGCAGCCAGCTGCCTTGCAGATGCTGGGATTTAGGCCTACGTAAGACATAGGGTCCTCTGTGGCATTTAGTTTGTGTCTTCAATAACAGTCTGTCATACTGTGCTCCTCTAAGCCCCAGCCTAAGACCAAATGAAACCTTAAGATGTCTTAAGCATCAAAATGAGCTTGGTATTCTTGTAACTGTAATTGCAAATAAAAATATGAAATGAAACACAAATTTAAGAATGTTCCCCAAGATTCCAATAGTACCCTTTTTGTTCGTGTCCCATGGTAAGCTATTGCAAGCCCATCTCATCGCCCTGTTCAGCAGGTGCACATAGGTCAGGTTAGCTCTTCATGGGATGGTCCAGTCCTCTCCTAGCACCCCACTACGGTCCCTAGGGGTCCACACCTGAGCTCTCCTGGCCACATCCCAGCCCATACCCCAGGCAGGTCAGTTCTAGCCAGGTGGCTTTGCCAGTGGAATATGAATGCCAGGAGTCGAAAGCTGGTGGCATTCACAGTCAAACCTGAGTCCCGGTAGAGTTTAGGATTTCCATGGCCACATGGAGGTCTTTGTTTTGAGGGTTTGAGGGAGGCTGTGCTGGGGTCTGGCTCAGTTGGTCTCGTCCCAGAAAATATAGAAAAGTCAAGGCTGAGTTTCTGCTGTTTCAGTCAGAGGTCTCGGGTGCTGGCCTGGCTGCCTCCAGTTATCAGTAAGAGAATAGCCCCAAACAATGCAACAATGACAGGATCACATTAGAGGGTGAATCTTCAAATTGTATGATAAATAGTATGTAACTATATGCGTGTGGACCGCTAGGCCCACAAGCAAATCAATATTCAGTGAGCTGTGTTTGACATTACTTCAAGCATTCTGGATTCTCCTTTGGGAACACGTTCAGATTTCTTTGATTGCTGGCTATCTGCTTGTCAAATGGCAATTTCCTACTGAGCTCCAGGGGCTCAGAGTCACTCACACCCTTGTGTGAAGCAGTTAAAGCAAATGCAGACGACTATAATGCCACTTGCGCTGTCACCAGGATCTCCTCAGCACAGTGTAAAGCAGGGCTCAGCCCTCCTCACCTTAAACTTTCTTACTTAAAAGCCAGTGAAATCCAAGCATGGTGGTGCTTGCCTATAATCCCAGTACCTTGGTGGGCAGAGGCAGGAGATGGAACGTTTGAGCCCAGCCCGAGCAACTAAGAGACTTAGCAAGATTCTGTCTCAAAATAAAAACTGTGCTAAAAGTGGGACTCTGTGAGAATGTGCCTGGCTCAAGCCTGGTTCTGAAGAAGAAGCCAAAAGAGAAAGGGAGAAGAGAAGGAAAAAAAATGGCCCAGGAACTTACAGGACAAACACTCAGAGGCCTCAGGAAAATATGTCTGGAACCTCTGCAAAGAAACCAGAAGTAAACCAAGCACCATATGTGGGGCCAAGGAGGCAGAACAGGAGTGACTGCCGGGCGAGGGGTTCACCTGCCCAGAGCAGGAGGAGGTTGCCTAGGGGTCCTGCGGCTCCCGCCTCCCACCGCTGGCTGAGTACGGCTGTGTGCTGCGCAGCACACAGGCATTGTCTATGCGCTGTTCCCCCACTGACATAATTCTGCCTTGCCAGTGAAACTTAGAGGGGGACCCTCAGACTGCACAACTGACAAATGGGCTGATCTGGATTCGAACTCATGCTCTCCTCTTCCGCTTTGTGAGTCTCTTGCCCCGCCATTGACGGGCGATCAAGGCAGGAACTGAGGACAGCAGCTGAGGTGGAGCTGGGGTTAGCAAGGGTAGAGGATCAGGGCTACGTCTGTGCTCGGTACAGAAAGGGGATATCACGGCAGCATGACCTGGGACTGAGGAGGGTGTGAGAAGCACAGCGGGGAGCATGCAACCCCCACCCCCACTTGTGAGGTTTGGAAACAGTGGAGCCAGACCGTGCACATTCTAGAGACAAGATGGTGTGGGGCTGTGGGGGATCCAGCAGTGGCCTGAGGGACCCGGAACTAACCAAAGCTGTCTGGAGGTTTGGGGGCAGCTTCAGATGATGGCGCTGTTGTGAGGAGACTGGAGAGAGGAGTATGCTTGCAGTGGGCAAGCAGTGCAGAACCACAGAGACCCCTCCCTGCCCTGCTCAGTCTGAGGGCCCTCTCCCCTCTTCTGCTCACCTCACCACAGCTACTGGAGTGCCCCAGAATTCACCCTTGGTAGCAGTTATGCCCAGCTTCTGCCATGAGGGTGGGAGAAGCACCCTGGAGGGTGTGGGGGGATTCATTCTCTTTCTGTGTCCCTCTGCTTCCAGGGTCATTGCACAGCAGGTCGCTTTGCCACATGTTTCTGCCATGAAATGCTACCTTTTCCTGAGGCCCAAAGCAATGGCACTGTTCAACCTTGTACTAGAATCTCCACAAATATAAGCCAAAGTCAACCCTTCATTTTATAAGTCAACTGCCTCTGGTACTTTGTTATAGCGACAGAAAGCTGATTAATATACCTTCCAAGAAAGTCAGAAAGACAAGGTTTCTCCGAGGCTATGTGGCTCAGTGGCTATAGTGCTCCAGACCAGGAGACACACAGCTGCCTGGTGTATGCAGCTGTTGGGAGGGGCTGGGGCAAGGGAAGGGCTCTAGAGATTCTGCTTACATGCTGTTTCTACATCTAAGAGATGGCTTTCACTTCTAGAAACTGTGCTGGTGTATCTGACAACCAGGCTTCGGGGTTCATACCACCAGACAACCTCAAATTTGAGGCCATGAGAGCTGACAGGCACCCTGGTGTTCTACTGTAGCAGCATACTCAAATTGCAGTGTGTATTAAGAATCATTACTGAGGCTCACAAAATCTGTTGTTGGACCCTCTCCCTGTAGTTTCTGTCTTAGAGGGCCTGGGGAGTTTGTATTATTAGTCAACTCTGTTGTCAGCAACAGGAACTGATCATTGTCTGATTAAACTTGTGTAATGTTTAGTGTTGATTATCCACTTGATGGGCTTCAGAGATGCCTAGCAGATTAGTAATTGCACTACTGGTGTGTTGGGTGGGTCCTGAGAGGTGTATCTCTTGTCCTTGGCTTTTTCCCCTTGGGTGCTGTTCCTCGGAGGCCATGGGTTGAGCAGTCCTCTTCTACTACATCCTTCTGCTGTGATGTCTCTACCTTGCAACCAGCCAACCGTGTAGTAGAGCCTCTGAAACCATGAGCCCCCAACAAGTCTTGTCCCCTGTAATTGCCCCAGTAACAGAAAACCCCAACTACAGCTATGGTCAGAATCGACCTTGGAGTTTATACTCGGGCAGAGCGTGAGAGGTCACACAGGCCACACACAGAGGGCCATTTGGTCAGTCTGGTTATTAAGCACCCCATAGATAATGGAACTTTATGGTGACATTCACATGTCCTACACTTACTTGGCTCTTCCAAACCTTTCCTCAACTGCCTTGTTGCCAGTCTTCTGATTTTGTCCTTCTCATGTCCTTAACTATGGATCCAAGCAAATGGCTCCTTCCTACAATTATACATATGTCCTTATTGCAATTCTCTTTCTTTCCGGGACAAATGGACAACCATTGTTCCATTGGATAGAGATATGTTTTGGGTTAGAAAGTCATGATGCTTGTAACTGAGCTTAAAACATAGTGTCTGTGTGTACGACTACATGTTCAATCCATTGGAAAACTGGTTTTTCTTTTTTTATTTCCATTTGTGTGTATCATACAGGGTTTCACTATACAGATAGGACTCCTGGTGATCCTCCTGTTTTCAACCTCCTCAGTGCTGGAATTACAGGCACGCATGACTATGCCTGGACTCGGTCGCTGGCTCAGTCCAGAGGCAGGGCTGGCATGGCATGTGGGACAAGGGATCAAATCCTGGTCCCCTTGCTTGCCAAAGCAGGTGTTTTCCACGGAGCTATCTTGCCAACCCTGGCTTTTCTTCTTCTGATTCCCATTTTACCATTTCCACTTGAACCTGAAATACAGAGAGTTTATTGCACATCCCAGTTCTGGAGAAACTCATAACTTTCCTAGGATTTAACTTGAGGCTTTGTAGCTCCAAAGTTCATGCTTGTATGCTTCACTCCAACTCTTTCTTTGAAGGGCTCAGGATCTGGGAACGAACACAGACTGTGCCTTGTATCAGGTCTCTCTCCCCAGGTCTGGAGGGACTTCTCTTGTTTCTGAGATGCCCACCTAGTCGCTTTACTCCACACACTCATTATCCATTACCCATCGTCGGCATCTTCATGGCTTACACCCCCATCCCTTCAGCACACTCATTGTCTGTGATGATGATCACATCTGCCTCATTTCTAGGTATAGCCAGGACCTCCACTTAACAATTATATTAGATAACCTCTTCTTCCCCTTAACTCTCAAAGCTGCTTCCTTGAATGTGTAGAAAAAAATACTACCTTTCTTCTTGTATCTTGAAAAAAGCAAAATTTGAACTAGTCCCTCAGTCACTCACTACATATAAGCAGACTATAGCTAGCTCATGGAAGTAACCCTGATTAGTGACTGAATTCCCCTCTGGTGACTCAGTTGCAAAGTGAATTGGGTGTTAAATGAGGAACTGTATATAGTATGTATTACAATATAATCAGAATAAAGAAATGCTCAAAAGAAACTCCAACCTGATGACTTTGCTTTTATTTGCACAACTTATGTATAGGACTATGATGTGTAACAGAACAAAACTACAGTACTGTTCTATACACTACAACCAGCAGAAATTACAGTACTGAGCTATAGAAGAAGCCACCGTGGGGGGGGGCATGCTGTGCACATCCCTGCCTCATAAGCCTGGATGCAGGTCATAAGTGATAGGCTTTGGCCCTAGTACAAATTGCCGGATCATCTAATATTGGTGGTCATCTAATATGGCTGAAGCCTTTAAAACAACAGCTCATCTTCCTCAAGACCCCCTTTCCCTTCTTCTCCAACTCAGTCCAAGGTGAAATTTCCATTCACCAGTCCCACTGCTTCAGGGAAGACCCCCAATCAGTTTTCCAGATGTACCTACACATCTCCTTCAAGTTCTACCCCTGTCAAAAGGCCATATGTCTTAGTTACTTTTCACTCGTTGCTGGGACAAATACCTGACACTCAAAATGAAGGAAGGAAAGGTTTATTAGCTCACAGTTACTGGAGGTTTCAGTTCATATTCGGCTGGCTCCAAGGCTGAGTGGCACATGGTAGAGAGCAGCAGTTCATGGAGGCAGAACAGCAACAATGGTGACAGAGGCAACCGATCAACCAGGGGAGCAGAGAGCAACAGTCTCTCTGTCTCTCTTTATATCATATTCAGGCTCTCCCCCTTAGCCTTATCTGCCTTAAGCTACATCCATAATCCCAGAAGTACTTAAAACACATAATCCCAGGGATCATGGATCAAGTCTCAAACTCTAGATCAGTACTAAAACACATAATCCCAGGGACTCATGAATCAAGTCTCAATCTATAGAAGTCCCCGCCCAATGACTGCATGAGGCTTTGGGGAGACAACTAGACATAAACCATAATACCATAAAAGCTTCAGCCTCCCTTTGTTCCAATCCAGAGACTCCTTCATCTTAAACAGATTCTCTCCATGTCTTCAAAGATAATAAAGCCCCTTTCTCTTTTTCCTTTTGCCTGTTTATCTGTTGCACTGGCACCTGAAAAAAGCTACCAATAATTTGTTATGGTTTGTGTCTGAATGTCCCCCCAAAACCTCATGTGGCTATGGGTATAAGCTTTTCAAAGATAGATCGTTAAACCTGGGCCTCTTGTGTTCACGCCCTTACCTCAGGAAACAGAGCTACAGCATTTCCAGCCCTGCTCAGAACAGGGCCAGGGCCCTCACTTTGTAAACATCTTCAGCCTGTGCAAGAGGAGGTCACAGAGATGGTGTGAGGGCTGCACATGCCCTAGGGTGCTGGCTGCAGGCAATTTAAGGGAACAGAGGACGCTCACTGCTCCTTATTTTTGGCACTTGTGACTTTTACTACCTTCTGCCATCCTAAACTGCTGCCCTCTGTCATGTGCCACCATGCCTTGGAGCCAGCTGACTATGGATTGAAACCTCCACAAACTGTGAGCTAAGTAAACCTATTTGTCCTTAATGTGGGCATCAGGTATTTTGACCCAGCAATGAGAGAAAAGTAACCAAGACATAAATCCAAGCAGTGGGTGGCTAGTGCCACCAGTGCATCACGGCTCTAAGTTTGAAGTGTTGTTAAACAGGTGGGCTATGAAGTGAGGAGTAGCCATACTTACATTGCCAGAAATGAAAGATTATATATATATATATATATATATATATATATATATATATATATCACAGTGATGGGGAGTACATTCTGTTATCACCATTTAGAACTTAAAAATGATGCAAGAGAGAAAGATTTGCTTATACTCTCATAGGAAATAAGCTTTGGAGCTAGAACTTCATGTTGGGCAGTCCAGCTTCAGAGTTATGACTGAGCTAATCCCTCTTGTCTTAGCTTAAATTCATTATCTCTTGCTATATGCAGTGATGCTTAATTCCATGCATCCAGCCAATAGTTACTGAGTAGTGCCTACTTTTCACCAGTCATGGGAAAACTGTGTTAGTCTAATGGTGGAGAAATATATTGATCAAATAAACCTACCGATCTATATGAAATTGCAATAAGAAAAAGCAATGAAGGCACCATCCCGGGGTTCATGCAAGTGTGCAATAGGGTTTTTCCTTGTTAGGGAGATGAGAGATGGAGGCATGGAGCTACACAGTCCCTCAAGGGGTAGAGCTTACTTGTGGCCAGTACTGCTAGGACGCCTGCCACTTAACCTTAGCTGTGGGAGTGTTGGGGTGGTAAAAAGCAAAAAATAGAAGACCAAGAATATGCTGTGAAACACTTAGGAAGTTTCTCTTTTCCCTCTCTTATGGATTTCTTTTTTCCAAGCCTAAGGAGATTTCTTGAGAGAAGCCAAAGGACAGAACCCTTTAGAAGACATCCTGAAAGCATTCTCTTTTCACATGAGAATTTGACATCAGACTAACGGAAACAGGAGAAAGTTCTTCAAAAGGATCAGCACATCTAATTTGGGAGGGATTTGGGTGTCACACAAGTGGATCTCAAGGGAGAGGAGGATGAAGGACCCATGGGATTTGGGGCTCCAGGGATGGATCTATAGAGGTGAACAAAACCCATCTCTGTGTGCCTTGTGCACCTTCTGTGGCTTTTGTGATAAAGGGGAGATAAATCTGGAGCCCTCTAATACCACCTTACCTGCATATATAGATGCAAAATCACTGCATGGGTTCATGGGAAAACTTTGGAATCTCAGAACCTCTGCAGGAGATTTTTGAAGTGTTTTATCATTGGTGTGTACATGTTAATTGGGGAGAGAAGCTATAGGACTTCTCAGTTGCCTTTGAAGACCCTGCTTGTGGAAATTTTCTGTGTAAGCCTTTGGATTGTTTTGCTCCAGTTG
Source organism: Myocastor coypus (assembly GCA_004027025.1). NCBI lineage: Eukaryota > Metazoa > Chordata > Mammalia > Rodentia > Myocastoridae > Myocastor > Myocastor coypus. Next base: position 15,845 of record PVJA010014867.1, read on the forward strand.
ACTGAGATCTCAGGTGGCTGTGACCCAGAAATTGGAGATATTTCTTTCACTTAGAGTTAATTAAGAAGCTGATAAAGTGAACTAAAGATTTACAGAAGAGGCCAAAGAAACAAGGAGTCAGTAGCAAAAGGAAGTGGTAGTTTCAGAGGAATAGAAGAGCTTAGGAATTTGGAGGAGAGGAGCTGAGAAGCAGTTGTGGGCTCTTTGCTTGATATGGTATTCACTGTTCTCAGACTCTGAGGAAAGCTACTTTGCTGACCCTGGAATGTAAGGTTCCTCGTGGCACTAGGCTGCTCAGCTCTCCAACATCAGAGCCAGAACTGACAACCAGGGCAGAATCCCAGGTGCTCAGAGTTGACCAAAGAGCTGATCTCCAGTTAACCAAACCCAGGGGATGACCTTTTCCTGTAGACAAGCAGAGTGACCTACTGCCCTGGCAATGCTTGGCAGAAAATGGAAACCAGCAGCATTTGGAATAATACTGGTTATTTGGAACAAGCAGACTCCAAATACTGGTAGTGATTAGGAGCTGTTTGGAAAAATGTTTGCCACAGTGGGAAATATCATTAGAATAGGCAGAAATGGAAGGAAGCTCCTGTTCATGGCAAGGTGCTAAAGGAAATGTGGTGGAGTTGCATTAGTCTCAAATAAGTAGTCAACAGGCAGGGATCACAGCTCAGTCACCTAGTAACCTACAATTTTATGCAGTCCTTAAACTACATGGCTCTCAGGTCCTTTGCTTGTAAAGTGAAATTAAAACTTTCTGTCTTATATTATTGTGGGTATTTTATAAATGATGTAATTTTTTTTTTGGATGCAAGAGTTTTGTAAAAACTTCAAGATGCTATGCAATGTCTTACTCATTTTTTGTGTTCATCATGGATAACAAAGAGTTTTTGTTTAATCTGAAAATCAATGAAACAAAGCATCAAGTGGAATGAGGCTATTTCTCTTACATTGCTAGATGTTCCCACTTCTGTATGCTGTGCACTTTGTGCTGCACAGGAGTGATGCCCTTGGGAGCATCACAGGAATGATGTCCTTCCAGGGGCACCTAATCATATGGAAAGAACCATGTTTAAAACTGCATTTTAGTACACAAACCAGTCTATATTACATAAGGCCATTAAGTCAGCCAAACATCAACATAAAGGAATGAGTGCACCAGTAAACAGGTTAGTTGATATTATAGTGACACAATTAGCTAATATCTTTACTCAGCTTTCACTCCCACCGTCAGATGGCAGAGGGCTTTGCTCACTTCAGTCACTGAAGGTCCAACAGTAACAGAAGAGCCAGCATTCTGAGCTTTGTCAGTCATCACACCAAGGAGAAAGCAAGCGCTGCGCTGCTAATTCAGTGCATCTAGTGACACATGCAGTGGGTTTTATTCTTGCTCCCAGCTCCTCAGCTAGAACAAGCCACATGTTTACTACAGCCTGCAAATGACTTGGAAAGATCAATTCTGGCCAGAAAGTAGAGAGCCACAAATTCTTGGGAACACAGATCACTTGCTCAGCTAATAGTTGAAAGCAAATATTATTAGAACAAAATAGACTGTTACAGCACAAATACATGGGTGTGATGGCCAGTTTTCTCAGATCTCACCTTGTGAAATGATGCTGAGGCAAGATCTCCTCCTTCATTTTATCAGATGATCAAATGTTACTGAAGTCACTCTCATTCTATAAAAACTGGCTTTACTTACATTTCTGCATTCTTGTGTTTATTGCATCTTACAGTTGAAACAGTGGTGTGGCTTCAGAGCTCTGTCAGTGTCAGAGACCGGGAATGTGTGTGGAGAGAAGGTGAGGGTACATTTCTGTCATCTAGGGGCCAGCCTAGGAGTAGAACCCACTCCTTGTATTTAGATGTCCTTTGCTTGACTCAACACCACATTTCCTCACAGTCTTTTTCCAGAACCAGATGTTTCTTTTCTGTGGTACCAGCTCTGATGCAATTTTTACTGAGACAGCTGGAACTTCTAACAGAATTTATCACATTACTGCTTTGATCAAATAATGAGAGGTCTGTTCGGTGAGACCTGCACATCCAGGCCTTCTTGTGTAGTGGTCTGTTGCCTAAAATATTCATAAGTTCATTTGTTAGAGCCCTGGCTGATCTACTGAGTTTCTATGAGCACACTGTTAGTTGTGTACATTTGGAGATTTATAAGGTTGGTGCTGTGTCCTATAATTATGTGTTCTAATGCTGTGTCCTTTTATTTGGTTAGCCACTATACCCATAACAACCATGTATTTTTTGGTAGACCATGAGCTCCAGGAGAGCAGGGACCATTTTTCTTCCAATCTATTTCTAGCCTTCAGGCTCTCCGTGAAATTTGTGACATCAATATTTACTCTAGACAGCACACTGCTAGATGCCTAATAAATAAGATATCTTGCCCTCACAGGAACTTTGCTAAGTATTATTAGTCACATTGCAGAGGAGAAAACTGAGGTTAAGTAGCAGAAGCCATGTGACTAATAAATGATTGAGCTACAGTTTAAACTAGATTTTCCAAAGGTGTGTTTCTTACTCTGCAATAGCAAGTAGAAACATGGAAATGACACCGATAGTTTGCAGGCAGATTTATTTGTATGAATGGGCACTGACTGGGATTATCCCCAGTTTATAAACCCTTGATCTCTGGTAGTCTAAGTGCATATAGGAGACAAAAATGCAGGAAGTACGGAGGTAGACTGGCTTGTCAGTTAGGGATTGGGTTATACAAAATGCATCAGAGTGACCAGCCGCGCAGCACAGCGACCAGCCAGGCAGCACAGCGACCAGCCACGCATCACAGCGACCAGCCATGCAGCACAGCAACCAGCCATGCAGCACGGTGACCAGCCATGCATCACAGTGACCAGCCATGCATCATGGCCACCAGCCATGTATCACGGTGACCAGCCATTTTTACGAGACAGGAACTAGAACCAGAAGTACTGCCTGGGCAACTAAGAAGCTGAAGTATGTTAGCTGGAGGGTGTATGGGTGCATTTTCTGCTACAATTCAAAGCCAGAGGTTTGCTTTCCTCTCTCTGTCTCTCTCTCTGTCTCTATCTCTGTCTCTCTCTCTCTGTTTCTGTCTCTTTCTGTCTCTGTCTCTCTCTGTTTCTGTCTCTCTCTCCTTCTCCTCCTCCTCCTCTTCTAGCATTTTTGCCTTTCTTTATCCACATTACTCATCACTTTTAGCTTGCTGTCATTCTTTTCCTTACAGTGGTGAGTTCTCGCTTTCCTCATTTCCTTTCAAGCCCCATGTATGTTTAATTTTCTTTAAAGAATTCTTGTCATTTCATGGGCTACTTAAATGTTACCTTATGATCTGTTAAGAATAAGACACAGAAATATGCTTCTTATCATGAAGTCCATGTAGCAAAAACTGTAGACTCCACTAATGACTGACTCATGTCTGAAAGTCATCTTTGTGCCACACTGTCCCATTGTAGAGCTCCATCATTGGCGATTTCCCAGCATACTCTGAAAAGCTTCTCCTGAACCTTCCATATGGTTGGGAATCTAGTTGTGTGCCTAGCAGACAGATGACCACCAGGTGGCTATTGTGTGTGGTGCCCATATCTGTGGGCCTTTCAGGTGGACTGAAAACTCCTTGAGGATATCAGGCTCCCTTTCAATTCTTCCACTTAATACAGGTATCTGATGTTCACTAATTGTGATGTGTGTACTTCAGGTAACTTTTTTTTTTTTTTTTTGCTTTGCTATGTTTTTGTATTTTTAGGGAAGGGTCTACAGGGTGTTCAGGGTCTCACTACTAGATCAGACTCAGTGATCCACCTGTTTACAGCCTCCCAAGAGCTGGAATTATAGGTGCAAGCCACCATTCCCAGTCTTTTTCTTTCTTTTTCTTTTCAGGTAACATTGTTGGTCATAGGAGGAAGCTACACAAGAGAGGAGCAAATCAATGCTTATCTGATGTTTCTATGAGGGGAAAGGTCAAGATATAGTGGGTTCCCAGTGTCCCCAGTGTTTGTCATGAAGGCCGAATGCAGGCTCCAGAGGGGCATGAGTTTCAGTTTGTTAGTCAGCTAAAGTGGCCTTCCTCATTCTTATTGTCCTTTGTTTATTTGTGCCACGCTCAGTTTCCCTAACTGGAAAGGGCATCTCCTTCCTCTGCTCCACTATGATATTCCACCTTCCTGCCCTATTACTGGCACATGCGCACACACCACATGTCCTGAGTGAGCCACTAAGCTGCTTAGGCTCAGCCCGATGGATTAGACACTGCTGCTTGCTTCATGTTACCTAGAAAAATGCCTTTCACATATAAGTAGATCATAAATCATTGTTGACAATATTATTAAATTTGGCCATAATCAGATTGACATTACAGTCTGGGAAAACATTGCCAGGAGATTCAGCTAAGAGTTCAGTCTCTGGCATCACATGGATCTGGCTGTGAACCTGCTGTGCAGTGAAGGGCGGGGTGAGCCTGGGGAGACTGCACAACCTCTATAAGCTTCTGTTTCCTTATCTGTAGAATGATAATCAATAAATACTCTATCTCAATGATAAGATTATGGAGAGGGCAAATGACAGAATGTAAAGAATATACTCTGTAATTTCTGGTTTTTACAGATAATAACTGTAGTGATATCAGGCAGAGCAATGGTAACAGGTCAGATATTTCATCGAGCTTTTTAAAATAGAGAAATTTGCTGGTGATTTACATAAACGACGTGGTTCTCTTTGTTCTCCTAGACCTTGCACAGCTATTTACGCTCTGTAAGATTCAGGTTGAAGATAAAAACAAATGAGTCTTCACTGACTTCCCCGGAGTCTTAGCCAACAAGTCACAGAGGAGGTCGATATTAGGTGGTCAGCTTGCACAGGGCCTGGGGGAGAGAGTGGGACTTGAGTCCGTTACACTGAAAGCTTGGCCACACCCTGAAAAAAAAAGTGGGTCAAGTAAGAAGTGGCCTTCAGGACTTCTTTAATTTAATTCTTTATATTTTAGGTTTCTCACTTACGAGAAACCATGTGATATTTAAGCCCATGTATCTGATTTATTTCACCTATCCTTATGATTTCTAGGTATATCTACCTTCCCACAACTGACTCAAGTTTATTCTTGTTTATGAAAGAACAGATAGCACATTTTCTTTATCCATCCATCTGTTATCAGTCACTTAGGCCACTTCAAAGATCTAGTTACTGTGCATCGTGTTGCTAAGAACATAGGCATACACGGAACGCTATAATACGAGGTCTTTCACTCTTTCAGGAAGATACCTAGAAAAGGAATAGCTAGGGCAGATGGAATTTCTTATTTTGACAGACTCTGCATACTGATCTGTTCCGCGAGTGTACTAGCTTACATTCCCATCGGCAGTGAGTGTAGAAGTGCTCCATTATCCCTGCAGCCTCACAGTACTGGTTATTATCTGATTCCTTCATTATGGTCTTTCTTTTGGGGATGGAATCTCAGAGTTGTTTGATTTGCATTTTTCTAACAGAGACATTGAACATGTTTTTGTGTTTTTATTTTCCATTTGTATTTCTTCTTCTCAGAAATGTTTATTTGTTTCAGTTTCCCCTTTCCATTGGGTCTCAAGTTCTGAGGGAGTGATCTAAGCTTTTAGTTCCAGTTGTACTCTATATATTATTCCTCTGTTGGCACTTCTCCCCTAGTTTGTGTGCTGTCTCTCCACTCTGCTAGTTGTTTCTTTTGCTGTGCTGAAGCTTTATATTTTTATTTGATCCTAGTCATTGATGTTTGGTGTTATTTCTTATGAAGTTAGAGCTCTGCTCAGAAAGATCTTTGCCTGTGTCTATGACTTCAAGAATTATAGCCAGCCAGATAGCTCAGCAGACTAAAGTGCCTGCAGGTACAGGGACCAGGGTTTGAACCCAGGTGTGTGGAGCCAGTCACACCCCTTGGGTGCTTTGAGACTATGACTGAGACTGGGTGTGGTGGTGTGTACCTGTAATCCAAGCTCTTGGGAGGCTGCAAGCATGAAAATTGCTATGAGTCCACTCTACATAGTAGGACCAAGTGAAACCCTGTAGACCCTATACTAACATATATAAAGGAATTACACCTATTTTATATTCCAGCAGATTAAATATTTCTGTTTTAACGCTTAGATCTTTAATCCATTTTTATTTTTATGTATTTGGTACAGAGTCTCACTACACAGGTAGACTTGTAGTGATGGTCCTATTTCAGCTTCCCCAGCACTGGATTGCAGGTGTGCGCCCCCATGCCCAGTTCCAAGTTGGCAAAGGGTTATGGGTCTGGGGATCAAACTCAGGCCCTTGTTCTTGCCAGGTAAAAGCTTATGTCTTTCAGCCATCTCCACAGCCCCATGCTTTTTAAAAAATGTGTTTAGTACAGGATCTGCAAGGTCTCACTATGGTACTAGGACTCGTAGTGTTGAGCCTTCCAAGGGCTGGGATTACAAACACATTTCACCAAGCCCAGTCTCAGTTGCCATCTCAGTGTACCCAGTGGATAGGGCTGGCATGGCACACCTGGGATTGAACCCTGGTCCCTGCATCTGCCTAAGCAGGTGTTTTAATCTTCTGGGCTATCTGGCTGGCCTTCCTTTTTTTTTTTTTTAATCACTCAGTCTTTGCAGTACAACTTGAAGTCTGGGATGAGATGCTTCCTGCTTTTCTCTTGTTGCTGTCCAGGATTGTTTTTGCTATTCTAAGTTCTCTTCTGGTTTCGTAGGAATTTTAGGGCTGTTTGGAATGGTTCTGTGAGGAATGCTCTTAGTATTCTGACTGGTTTGTGCTCATGCTGTGTATCAGTTTTGGAAGTCCAGCCATGTTCCCCACTGGCTCTGGCTGTCTAGGAGCAGGGGACATCTTCCCATTCTCTGGTGTGCTCTTTAGTCTCCTGTTACAGAGTACCGCCTTTTACTTCCATAGTTACATTACTTCCTGTGTTTTTAGCTTTTATTGCTGTTACTGTAAAAGGTATTGTTTCCCTGATTTCTTTCTCCATGAGTTTATTATTACCATGAGACCCCTTTTTGTGCTGTTGCTGCCTGTGTGCCCCTTAAGTTAGGCAAATCTTATTTCCTGCTTTCATTTTCTTTGTCTGTACTATGTATAGACCTTGCTTTCCCCCATAATCAGAGATGGTCTGAAGATAAAGTATTATATAAGTCAGAACCCCTGTGGCCTTTCAAAGGAGGTAAAGCAGAAATCTAGCATGTGCTCCCTGCAGCTCCAGGAGCCACAGGACTTCAAAGGCAGAGGTGCCTTGCGCTTAGGTGCTGCCTCTGCCAGTTACCCAGGAGATGGTTGGTGTCTCCCAGTCCCAGTGTATTCACCCCAAGGGGTGGGAAGGCCAAGTGCAGGCAAAGAGCTCCACAGCTGTCACAGTCTGCTACTCTGGTCCCCCAGCTGATCGTCCCCTTGACTCTGTGTCTCCAGAAAGTCAGCTGTGAAGGATGGATGGCTCAGAAGAGGGTGCGCAGTGATGGTTCCCCAGACAGCACATGTGGGTAGTGGTCCTCCTGCTCCTCTGCTGAAGGTGCAGGTGTCAGGAGAGAAGGCGGTGGCTTTTGTGGTCTGAGAACTAACCTGCAGGCCACACAGGCCCATCCTGGGCTCCTTGCCTTGGGGACACAGCTGGGAAATGCGGTGGGGGAGGTAACCCTGGAAGTGGGAAGAACAGGCAAGTGGGTGAGGAGGGGGCTCCTTCTATGGGGGGTAAATAGGTTTATAGCAAGGGATCAGAGCTGAGTTGAAGCCTAGATAATAGAGACAGTAAGAGATCTTGTGCTCCAGGAATAAAGGTTTTGCATTTCTATAGTATTTTTATAAAAAATTATTTATGATATACAGTTGCTAATAGTGATGATGATGTTATTGTTTGACCAACAACCCCTGTCTGATCTACCAAGCAGATAAATACATCTTAAAATTATACATCTTTCTGCTTTTACTTTCCTTTCCCTGTTACATTAAATATGTATACAGTATCTGTTGTAAACCAAGGACTTGAGAATACACAGGAATAACACTATCTTGGACATCTAAGTATTTTAATGGAGCTAAATAAAGGGGTAGATAGACAAGAAATAGCAAACACATATTGAATAGGCTTATTCAAGGCTCTGTGCCTTTAATTTTCACATAGTCATTTAATTTAACTAGTAAACAAATCTTATCACAGTGATAATAATAATGGCATGCATAAATGTTTCAGTTAGTCTTCAGATAAGCCTCATGGAGATCACTATTGTGTATCAACAGGCTGATGCTTGCTGAGAGGTGAGGACCTTGCATAGTGGCTGGTCACTCTTACCCAGCTCCCTAAAGCTGAAAGCCACCAGGTAAGCTCTGTTGCTCCTGAGTTCCCAGCGCCTGCTGGTCATGAGGCTTCAAGCTCATGTCTCATTGGGCAGAGACCAACCTGAATCTCAGGTGAAGCTAGGTTGGCACGAGTGTGGGAGGAGTTTGGCTTCTCCCAGCAGAGCCCAAGGACAAGGCTGGACAGAGTAGGAGAGGGGTCAGCATGTGGGCTCCTTATGCTTCAGGTACTCTGGCTCTGGACTGTGGCGTTGGACAGTGAGGGGGTAAAGGCTGCCTGGTGCAGGCTCCTTGCAAACCGAGCCAGGCAGCAGAAGCCTGCTGTGCAATCAGGTGGCCAGACATCCAGTCCTGGCCCTTTTCTTAGCAGCAAAGAGAGTATAGCCCACCTCCCTTCTTTTCTGTCAACTGGACCTCATCCTGCTTTCTTAGTGTATGCCTGTGGATGGTAAGTGTGGCGTATACAGTCAATGAAGTGACCACAAGTTGGGGTGATGCACTTGAGGTGTGATTGTGTAGCCATTTAGTGGTCTGCAGGGTGCTGTTCCTTGCCTGGGGCACACTGTCAGCTTGGCATCTGTACGGGCTCCAGAGTCAGAGCAACTTGCCTTAAAAACAAACAAACAAAAAAATCCTGTCACTCTGACTGGCAGACCCCATCCTTTCTGCTGTAAAGCGAGATGGACGGTCAGACCCAGCTCCCTTGCTGGCTGGACTGAGTCACAGGGCGGCAGCTGCAGCACGTCACACAGCAGGTTTTGGGGGAACAGTGTGTGCTGCTTGCTCTTACGCCCCCCCAGCCCCTCTGCCCCTGCAAGCGAAGGCTGTTGAGGAGCGAGTATGTGAGCCTGCCCGTGCCTTGCAGCAGGCTCCCGAAGACTCGCGGGCAGCAGGCTTGCTCCTCAGCGCAGCAGCGTTCAGAGGCGAGGCACAGAGGGCAGACTGTGCGACTCTGTCAGTGTGTGCACAGCTGCATGGGCTGCTACAAGGAGGGGCCCAGTTGAAAGAAGTGGTCTCGAAGGTGGCCGCTGGAGGGTACATCCTGTCCTTCATCCCTTCCTCGTTGGCCTGTTCCTTTCTTTCTGCTTCCTGCCAGCCAGAAGTGGCTTCGCCTTGCTGCGTCCTCCACTGGGCTGCTTCTGCCTCACCGCGGATCTATGACCATAGGCAGCAGCTCACCATGGACTGAGCCCTCGGAGATGTGAACAAAGCAAAGCTTTCACCTTGACATCGATCTCTGTCGTGTACTGATGTCACAGCCACAGAAAATGGACTAACACATGATGGCTGCTAAATCACTCAGTGTCACAGGACTGGGAAAGGGCTTAGAAGTCCTCCAACCCAAGTCTTCTAGTTTGATACCTGAGGAAGTTGCAGATCAGGAAGATAAATACTGGGCAATAGCTGGAGGTAGGCTCCTAGGCCGGAAGTGCATCTTCCATCTCTTTCCTCTGGACCTAAAACCAGACATCTCTACTCTGTCTCATCTGTCACCTCTGCCTGCTACCAGCTCAGCCCCAGCCTTGTGAGGCAGCCTGCTCTGAGAGGCCCTGGGGTGCTCACTGGAGCAGAGAGAAAGGGCTGAACAGGGCCATGCTGTGGCTGGCCTGAGGAAGCATCAGAGGGAGGGCCATGAGAGGTTCTGGCAGCAGTGACCTACTTTTTACAGCGAGGAGAAGGGGCAGCCGTTATGCATTTTCTCACTGGAGAGACTGGTGATTTAGGACTCTGCTACCAGTGGTGCCCATGACTGGCTTGGATAATCACCCAAAGGGTGACAGGGGTGTGGGGTGTCCCAAGGCCTCTAGATTCTTGTTAAAGAGGACAGGAAGTGGGTAGGGGCAGAGTGGATGCTGGGGGTCCTATTTCTCCTCACTAAGCCCCATAGGAAGTGCAGGAACTTAGTGTCATCTCACAACCTACACAGTGCTTTCTTGTTATCCTGTCCAATACTCAGGTCAGCAGCAGATTTTCCTTCCATACATATTTATTGAGCTTCTCTGATGTGACTGGACAGAGGGGGACATGCCTGGACTGCAGCACAGAGGAAGGGCCACGTCCCAGGTCCAAGACACAGTCTGGGCAATGGCATAGGTGTGGGATCTACCATGGCATGAGGCAAAGATGGGCGAGAGAGAGAGGCCCGAGCCCACGGACACTGTGACCCAAGCCGCTAGAGTTGCTGTGCCCTGCAGAAGACAAGGCAGACTGCGGTGGGACTGGTGAGCGTGGGACATGTCAGGGCCAGCCTCGCAGCCACTGAGAGATGCTCCTAGCTCTTAGGAAGGGATTTAGCTGCAGGATAGCCACCAGCTAGCAGGGTTTCTTCAAGGGACTCCCTGGGGGAGCCCTGGTGGGGGTGGTTCTGCCCGAAGTGTTTGCTATTAGGAACTAAGTCCCAGGAAGCCACCCTTGCGGCTGGAGTTTAGTTTCTGGTTGATTTCACACCACTGCCTCCCTGCACACGCACAGAACCTGCTCCCAAGGACCTCACTTTGGAAATGAGAAGGTTAAAGCCTATGTGTTCCTATGAAGGGGTACACCCACGCTCTTCCTCCTCCTCCTCAGCTTCATGTCTGAACATCACAGCATGCTTGGTTGCTTGATCTGCAGTTGGAGAAAGTCAGCGGGGTCCAATCTGGGGTTTATGTTTCTCCAGCCCTGGTTCTAGAGTTTAAATCCGACGTCTTTGCACCAAACTGCATCTCCAGCCCATTTTTTTTTCTTTTTAAGTTTCAGTCAGGGCCTTACTAAATTGCCCAGGCTGGGCTCAAACATTTTATCCTCCTGCTATGACAAGAGGAGTGTGCCACCATGCTTCACCTGTGCTCAGCTTCACCTTGCACCAGAGCTCTTCCTGTGACCTGCACCAGCCTTCTCAGCCTCCCTCTGGTGAGCTCTTGTGTGGTGTCCTTTGAAAATGTGAAAGGATGGGGCAGGGAGGATGGATGGAACCACAGGCAACCCAAGGACAAGATGCTGCGGAGTCTGTGGGATGTGGTGCCAAGAAATAGCAAGCAACAGAAAATGATAGGAAACAGAGAAGGTAGGACAATAGGGCTTCCTCTTGCACATTTGTCCTACGATCTGCAAGACAGTTGAGGGCTTGGTCAGTTACAAGGCATCAAAGCAGTCCAAGTGCAAATGCTATCACATTTCCTTTCTCTGAGGTCAACAAGGCCTTTTCTTTTCTTTTCTTTTCTTTCCTTTCCTTTTCTTTTTTCTTTCTTTCTTTCTTCCTTTCTTTCTTTTTTTTGCAGTAACAGTGATCAAACTCAGGACGATGCACATGATAGGTAAGCACTTATTCCACTGAGCTATCACTCCAGCCCCTTGCAGTTATTCTCTTGTTTAGAGGAAGATTTTAAGAAAGCAACCAGAAAATGGGTTTAATTTAACAAAAAATGTCCAAAGCCCACATTACTCAGTATGTGTTTCATGGCTGGACACAGGGGTTGTAAAGACTTTGTCAATGCCAGTAGTTGCCACGAATAACAGCCAGTGGTCACAGCAGGAGCAGTGTCTAAAGCTGGTGAAGGAGAGGTGTGGCTGGGCTTAGGTTTAGGTAACCCTGGTGATGTCTCTGTAGTGACCTTGTGTCAGCTTGGCTGGATCTCCTTAGCCTTTCCACATCCTGGGCTGGGGAGACCTCTACACCATAGAGTGTGTCAGGGGGTGCCTGCCCTAGGGTGGAGAGGGCTGCCTCAGAGAGACTCATCATGAAAAGGGCATATGAAGGGGTTGAGGAAGGGGTCGGCATTCCACTTCCTCAGAGTCAGCTTGGACTTCGTCTACCGTCTTCCAGTGCAAACTCTCTGGCCTCTGGCTTGGCTCCTTCAGCCTTCTGTCACAGACTCTTTCGCTTCCATTGTGGATTCTTCAGTCTTCCATCCCAGACCTGTCAGCCGACTGAGAGAGACTTCAACGGAGCACTGTAATGAGCTTCAGACCTTGGGACTGAATCCTTCCTGTCCTCTGCATGCTTCCTCATGCTGCTGGCCGTTATAAGCCAACATTGTGATCTCTTATGCATTTGCACATCTTGTGTTATATCTGTTCCTCTAATAAAACCCTGACTAATACGGTCCCAAAGGATGCTTTACACAAGGAGGTCATGTAAGATTTTTTTTTTTTTTTTTTTTTTGCTCTTAATATCTGTGGAGTCAGCTCTCCCTCCAGTCAGTCTTGCATTTACTCTCATGAGTCCTTCATTGTTATTTTATGCTGCTTAATGTGAAAATCCAACCAAGAGCAGAGCTGTTCTCACAGCTAGGAGATATCTCTCTGGAAGGTGCTCTGTTCCCCATCCACTGCGGAATCACCTCCAAGCCATTGCAGAATCACCTATAAGGCTGTTTAGAAGCCAGAGAGAGAGAGAGAGAGAGAGAGAGAGAGAGAGAGAGAGAGAGAGAGAGAGAGAGAGAGAGAGAGAGAGAAGAGAATCTGTCAGTGTTTATGTGTCCTGGAGGGCAGGGAAGGGGAAGGCCAGGGAAACAGGGCAAAGTCCTGCCAGCTTTGGCATCAGCTGGGAGGGCAGCCCTGCCTGGTGGGAGAGCTGGCTTCAAGCCACACCTCTGTACATCAGTTTTGATTTGACTCCAGGGTCCTTTTTGGGCTTAATGAATTCAAGTTGGTGAAAGTGCAAGGAAAACTGTACTAGACTAACACTATCCCTCACACAATTAACAAGATTTCTTAGAGTCTACCTACCACATTGTCCACTTTGATGAAGTTCTCCTTGGGAAAAGCAGAAGATGCCTCTTTCCAGCCCAAAAAGGAGCGTTACCCATGAACTCATCATGCACCAAGCCCCAAGGGCAGACGGCACATGGCGTGGCTTCTTCACTTCCACACTCTGGCCCCAAGCCATCTGCTCTGTGGCCTGCTGTCTGTGTTGAGACAGCAGCTAAGGCTCTGCTGCTTCTGATGGTGAACAAACGGCCCTCACACGTGGCTCGGGCCCTTCTGGCCTCACTGCTCCTTCATCTTCACCCTTCAGCTCTCCTTGGCAGCAGAAGTGGCTTCCCAGGAAGCTCTGAGGAGAATCTTTCGTTCGTGACTTGCTCAGCAGGTGGCTCTACAGCAGGTGCTGAGTGGACATGACAGCCTATTCTGTTTGGTACAGAGGACAGCCACACTCAGGGGGAGTGGCTGAACTTTGTGGGGTAAATTGGGCTGTAATGAGACCAGACCCTTGTCCCCAAGATGCTGTCTGAATTCCACATCCTACTGAGTGCTGCACAAGGATGTATGATGGGCCAATAATCCAGGTGGTAAAAGAATTTACTGAAGTGAGAATCAGAGTAAAGGGAAATGTTTGATTAAGTCAGAGTACAGCGTCAAGGGGGATAGCAGGAACAGTGTCATCAAGGTGAGAGGTGGGGATTTGTATGAGTTTGAGGGTGTGGGAAAAGGCCCTAGACACCAATATAGTTACCTGAACAATGTCTTTTTCCAGACCACATAGCATCCAGTAGATCTCCTAGAGCATCTGTATTACATCTACTATTCTGTTTAGAATTGCAGTTGACAAGACCACTTCCTCTGGTCACAGAAAAGGACATCTACAGGGGTTTACTTTTAGAGAGGATGAGTAAGAGCCCAGGGGAAGAAACCAATGGGTCTCACACCAGAGGTTTGCTTTAGTCGTCTGTGGCCACGCTGTCTGTCCTGCGACTGCTTGGTAACAGTGGAGAGGTGGCTATTTGGAGGGAGTTTGGCTGCTAAGGGTTTTCATCCCTTTATTGCCTACGGAAAGCCACTATACTGGACCCTAATGTGACTCGTCTCACTCACTGGATTCTGCTGCCATCACAGAAGCATGGCTGCAGGGCACAGAGACCCTGGAAAGGGTTAAGGAGAACCTTGGAGTCCTCATATCTGCCACTGTTATGCATGCCTGCATCTGTACATCTAGCAAGCCCTGGAGGAAGAATGGAAGAGGAGGCATGAGGTTCTGGGTGTGGTGGCGGACAGCCACAGCTCTGTAGGAGGCATGTGATATAGAGATGGAAGCTCATCAGTTAACTTGGGTGTAAGGTTTCTTGCACCCCAACATGAGCTTTATTTTGATTGGTCTGCATTTGCTTTGAAGGGTTGCTAAGGTAAATAGAGGGTCCGTGACTCTGAGCTTCACTCTCCCGAACAGTGTACTAAGGTAGAATGAGAACCCCACAGCAACATGAGGCAAGGACCACGACCCAGCAGCCTCTGTCTTCTGGGGCTCTGAGTGGTAGTATAATCTCAAGGTGAGTGTGAGGAAAGCTTACAGTCAGGGCTCAGGCCCAGTACTTTTCTGATTGCCTTGTTGATAGATCCACTCTCTTAGGATGGCTGCAAGGTGAGTAGCTCTCCTGATGTGTACTGCCAGGAGAACGGTGGGCACCCATGGCAATAGCAACGGTAACTATGGACCATTGCCAGTCAAGCCAGGAACCTAGGGGTCTTTGGCTGCTTGGGCTGAAGACTTGATCCAAACCTGTTGTAATATTATGCATTGGTGCCGAAAGAAATGATAAGAAGACCCAATGAATGTAGCTTCAGAGGGCTCACTGAGATTTGTCTCTCTCATTGTGAGGCTAGAGCCTCAGAAGATTCTTCTTTTTATTTAGCATTAAAAAAAAATGGCTAAGGAATATTCGTCACTACTTTAATAGATACAGCACATTCCAGACACTGAGCTCATGCAAATGCTAACTGATAATACTTCAAGCAGGGGAGGAGGCAACCACTGGTGTCACGTAGCAATTAAACAAGGAACAGGGCACTCACGAGATGAGCCATTATCCACAACCTTTAACAAAAGGCAGCCTCCCTGGGCTCTGTCTATCAAGGACAGGGCACCTGCAGGAGGAGCCACCACCTGAAACTCCAAGCCTCAGCTTTCTGGGACTCCCAAGCAACAGAAGGCAGGCCTCCCTGGGCTCTGTCCATAATTCAGCACTTCTAGGGACACCAACTGGTCTTCAATCTTTTCTCTATGTCACTACACAAACTCTTGGAGAAAGATTCAGAGTCAGAAAGTCTATTTGTTAGCTCAGGCCTCACCCAGTGCTCCAACCCCCAAGGCTTTGTAGTCCCTGAAAAACTATAAGCAAAATAAAATAGATTAATATTGATGACCTTGAAGTTCTGATATCAAATATAAAATACAAGGTGTGTCAGTAGGCCTCCCATGCTGCAAACTTGTTTTGTTGTATGGCACAGGGGTTGAACTCAGAATCTTTATACTAAGCTATACTGCCAGTACTTTTTATTTTTTATGTGAAGGAAAGGTGTCCCCAAGTCACTAAGTCACACAGGCTGGGCTAGTGCCTGCCTCAGCCTCCCAGCAGGCTGTGGTTACAGGCGTGCACCACCACACATGGCTCATGTCAGCTGTGTAGACAAGCATCCATATTTGTAGAAAAGTGAAATTGCTGCATGAGAAGAATGTTCCCTGACTTGAGGACAGAGATCTCATGGGAGGAAGGCAGATCATGAGTTCACACCAGCTTTTGTGCTATTGCTAATGTCATTTCTGGAAATATTCAGAATGAATGTGTCAAGGTACAGAAACATTAGCTACCTCTTGGCAGTAGGTGTACAGCTCATTTTCTGTTCAAACGCTTAACAAATGAGCCTAAGTGAAGGCCTTAGATTGGGAGAATTCTGGCAGTGAAGAGGTCCTCCTGCACATCCACCACTACCTCATGCTCCTCTGATTTTCCTGGTAATAGAACCCCCTAGGAAGTCTGGGGCTCCATTGGGGCTCACATCAGAAACCTAGGTGCTCAAGTCCAGGTGAGCAAGTTTGTGAAAGCTCAGTGGTGGCGAGCCCAGTCCCTCAAGGACAATCTCAAATAGCAGCAGAACAGCTTTACTGGTATCTGATAGTGAAGTCTACACTGAAATCTACACCCAACAAGCTCCTTTGTGCAAGTGGTTTTCTTCTCCCATGCTAGATGCTGCACTGTGGATTAGCTTTCTTCTAAGAGAAAATAAGCCCTGCTATGTGAGACAACTTTGTCATGTCTGCTTGGACCTCAGGACAGTGGACACTAGGGCTGGATACAAACTCAGAGTCATCTTGCTAATTTCTGCCTGGCCAAGTTTCTACTGGTAACCCTGGGCAGGGGCTTTATGTTGTTTCATTTCAGACCTCCATCTTCTCCTCTGATTACTCTTGTTGGGATCTAGGACAGAGCAAAGCCCTGAGCAGTCCTGCTAACACCCTGATAGGGTAAGCCCTGAGTTGTAGCCCTGTCTCTGCCGCTCACTCTTTACATCCTGTGACACATGTTCCTCTGTGACCCAGGAAAGGTACATTCCTCAAGCTTTCCTGCCTAGGAGAATGCCTTGAGGAAAGAGCACTGGAAGGGCTCAGGGTGCCAGAGCAGCTGTTTGCGTCTTGTAACCCAGTGATCACTGGCACTGTCGGGTTCCTTGATCCTTCCTCACGGCTCTGATGGGAGACTGTACACATACGACCTGCTCAATAAATACCTGTTGAAGAGAGGAGTGAATGGAGCAAGCTGAGAGCAATAAGGTGTTATAATTAGAAATGCAGAGCTCTTCTGGGAATCCAATCGAAGGGCTGGCTCCTGGTGCCTCCCCATCAATACTTGGTCCAGGCTCCCAGACAGCCTGGGCCTGCGCCAAGATGGGAACACTGGACTTATGAGAGTCCCTGTGGGACAAGCCATCCATCACAGACGGTCACAGTGCCTGGAAGGATTTTCCACCTCCCCTCCTCCAATCTTCCTCAGGACAGTGGCTGTTGGGAAAGAATCTGAATTTCCCAAGAGAAGAAAGGCCAATTTTAGAACAGCTTTCATTTTTTTCTAAACAAGCTAGTGCCAGTACAGGACATTCTGCCTTGATCTCATGCTAAGGTAAATCTCAGATTTCTATGACTCTCACCCTCGCTGTCCTTGCCAGCCTAGATCTCAGTTCTCCGTCTTTTCTCCCAACACCCAACCCAGAGGGCAATATTATGATTAGGTTATTTTGAGCATCCCTGGCTTTCTGGGTGGATGCGATGGGCTTTCCTGACTGCCCTCTATTATTATTCATAAAGAGAGTGGGGATGGCAACTTCTTAGGAAGGAAAAAGGCCTTAAGAAGAGTTATAATAGCTATTTCCCTTCCAAACATATCATAGATATGCATGACAAGAAGAATTAATAAGAAAATAACTTTTGAGCCTTGCTACTCAAAATATGGTCCCTGTACTACCCCACTGGCATTAGTCCTGAGCTTGTTAAAATTTTATCCATTCATCCACACAGATGAATCCATGTCTCAGATCTATTGGATCAGAAGCCATACTGTAATAAGGTACACAGAGATTTTTATGTCCATTGTTTGAGAAGTAATGCTTGATGCAGAGATTCTCAAAGAGTACCGTCAGTCCAAAAGTGCCAACATCTGGAAGTTTTTAAAAATTCCTGCTCAGGATCTAGTCCAGAACTGCTGAATTAGGAACTGTAGGGACAGACAGAACAAAAACTGTTTTCATCAACCTTTAGGTAACTCCCGTACATCCTTAAGTTTGTACTGATTTAGAGGATGCTTTCACTTTAAAGATACTTTAAAGAGCAGAGAAAGTAGTACTGATTCAAATGAAGGCAATAAATGTGCTCCCACTGGGGGTGTGCTGCAGCTCTAATGTGGGGTATCCCACAAAAGCCAAGAGTTGAAGGCCTGGTTATCAGCCTGTGGAGCTCTTGGGGAGTAATGGAGCCTTTAAAGATGGCACCCTAGCTCACCGAAGTGGATTTTGAGTGCCTGGACACTCATGTCTTGCCCTTTGCTTCCTGGCTCCATGAAATGCACAGTGCTCCTTAGCTGAGCATTTCTGCCATGTGCACTGTGCTTCCATGACCCCAAACAACAGGGAGCCATGGTTATGGCCTGAAGCCTCTGGAGCAATGAACCTGTCTTCTTTTCAGTTGTTGAGTGCAGACATCTATTCACAGTGATGGAACACTAACACAGACCCAGCCAGTTTAGGTGGTACAAGCTCTTACTCCTAACTTCTTTCAGCACAGAGTCAGAATTTGTAACATGGAAGACATTTATCTAGACATACTGGAGCTGACTGGTTGGAGAGACGGTTCGTTTCGGTGCTGAGCTGACATCTCAGGCTCTTTCCCACTGCGGGACAAAATCCCTCCATGATGTCTTAAAGGAGGAGAAGTTGACTCACAATTTCAGTCCATCTAGCTCTAATACAAAAACAGAGGGCAGAGGGCATAGTGGAGGAAAAGGTGCCTACCCCGTGGCAGCCAGGAGGCAGAGGGAGAAGGGAGGGGCAGGGCACAGCAGAGACTTCCAGGTCATGGCCCGCAGCCCCCAGCCAAGCCCCACCTCCCAAGAGCATGTTCACCAACTGGAGGAATATGTTGCATGAACCAATCACCTTCCAAACATGTGACTTCTGGAGACTTTTAGAACTGAACCATAGCAATGGGTCATTGGAGCACAGCTTGCATCCCTGCCAAGAGGCTCCAGCCAACCATTCATCCTTTCACTGCACGGCCTCTTCCAGGTATGAAGCTGTGGCAATAAGTCTAATGCAGAGCCACTGCCATACTTCACTCCCCACCACCACCTCCGATACTATAACTCAAGAGCCTTTCTGTGGTTCTCAAAAGCTGCACTCTTCTCCTGCTTGATCACCACCTCACAGTGCAGTTGTCCTAGGATTCAGAGCCTCCATCTATCAAAGGAAGGGTAGTGCAGAGTGGGAGGAGCCTGGCTCCCACGGACTTCTTACTTCTCTCCTTCACAGAGGCCAATCTTGCTCAGAGGAAGCACATAGGATAGAGACCAGTACCGGGTCTCCTAGTTACACCAGGTATTTAGCTTGCTTTCTCATTGGTCACCGCAGATTGTGACGTCTCACTGCATTCACTTACCTCCTCAGCACTGCTTAAATGGATACCAGGGCCAGTTGGCTCTTGGGACCCCACTAGTCAGCACAGACTTTGACTTCAGGGTTAGAGCTGTGGCCTAGGACTAGTCTATATTGATATCCATCTCCATCATGTGCACCATGCATTGTTGGATAGGAGACTCCTTCTGCACAGCCTTGAGGTTTTTACCTTTCTCATGGAAGCCTTATCCTAACCAGGATTCCTTGAAGAGGTAAATTTCCATGCCAACACTCTGGATAGAGATTTTGTAGTTACTTTTTACTAGGTTCATTCTCCTATGTAGCTGAAGACATGATCTTTTATTTGAAAATTGTGGCTTAGGGTAGGTCCTCAGAGCTGCCTCTGGAGCCCCCTCCTCTGCTCCTTGTCTGTGCTTTTGAAGCCTCCCGTTGTGATGGCTTCCTTGGAGTACTGGGCTCACCTCCATCTCTGCCACGGCTTTGAGTATGGGGCTGTCCCTCTTCTGCCTCTCATGCCCATTATTACTCTAGAACTCTAAGGAATTTCTTGTGAGTTCAGCTGCATACTGACTGTTTAAATGTGTATTATTTGGCATTTTTTTGTCTTTTTTTGAGACAGGGTCTTGCTATGCAGTTCAGGCTGGCCTTGAGCTCACTTTTGTATCCCAGGCTGGTCTCGAACTCGCACCAATCCTCCTGCCTCAGCCTCCCGAGTGCTGGGATTACAGGTGTGAGCCACCATGCTCGGCTTATTTAGCATTTTTAAGGCTAAAGTGAAGTCATGCTTTAATCTAGCTTACTATATCTCTACAAGCACTGAGTAGCAGATGATGTCATGTTTCAGGGTTCCTTTCCATACAAAAAAGCCATTTATCAGATTTCTTTCATTATTCTGGACTTCCCAAAAGAATTCTACTAATGCGCCAAAGACCTAAAATATCCACTTTTTTCTCTCTATATATAGCTTGAAGGTAAAGGGCCAAGATGCCATGAGCTCCACTTTCTTTTTTGTCCATATTAGTATTGAACCCTGGTCTTCAGACTGAGCTCTACGCCTCACCCATTTTTTATTCTGAGATGAGGTCTTGCTAAGTCATGTTGTCCCGGATAGGCTCACAACACTTGAGCGTCCCCTGCCTCAGCCTCCCAGAATGCTGGGCTTACTTTATGCCACTTTTTTCCACACACTTGCATGAACTCCATTTCTAAGGTGCCCCACCATGTGATTTGCACAGAGCTTTGCTGCGCTCCCACACTGGGTCCCTCCTCCCGGGGTGGGCAGCGTGTGGTTGTGTCCACCTCATCATTCTTCCACGGGACCAAGCTGTAACTGCACAGCGCTGAGGCTGCCCAGACGGAGCTGTCACCTCTGAGGATGATGAGCCGGAAGCCTCTCTTCCTTTCTACATCCATGGCTGGGTTTTCTCTAATTTCATTTTCTGTAGCATTCAAAAAGATATCAAGTGACTGAATCTGCTATTATCTAAAGGAGATGGAGATGTTAAAGAAAAGTAAAGATGATACCGGCATGTTTGGGTGCATCTTCTTCTGTCTAATTCATACAACAATCTAGATAGAAGGCACGCCTTGGTGTGGAGCATGCTTGCTGTTATTTGAAATAACAACAAATTGGAATTTTGAGGGACAGAGAAAAGGCTCAGCATATCACATTCCTGCAGTGGGACCCATCTGTCTGGGAAGCTGAGGCAGGAGGACAGAAAATCTGAGTCTATTCTGGGCAACTTAGTAACTTAGGAGACCCTATCTTGTTAAAACAAAAGATAAAAAGGGCTGTGGATGGAATCCAGTACGAATGCCCAGGGTTCAATCTTTGGTATTGCAAAAATAAGCAAAAATCCACATGAAATTCTTCACCTTTCATAGATGAGGTTAACAGATATCAGTCTCGAATTAAAGCTACTTATTAATCTTGGAACTTTAAGTATATTTAGATCTAAAATAATTTGATGTGCTGTTTAATATCACAAATAATAATATCAGAAAAATAATATCATTAATAAAAATAATAACAGAAAAATAATATCATTAATAAAAATTAGGAGATGGGATACTGGAAGTACGAGGCTGCGGAACCCAAAACATTCCTCATCTATGATGTAATTTCTGTTAAAACTAAATAAATTAATAATACAATCATAGACTTTTGTTTTTTTATGCTCTGGTGTTAGCCATGAGGAAAACAAATAGAGCAACTAGTAATAGTTACCTCTGGAGGGCAGGCAAAGGACAATTCTCTCATCTCATGCCTTTCTGTAAAACATTATTTTTTTTTCAGGTCATGGGTATGCAATTATTTCCACAATAGTAAAAAGCATTTAACATGTTCAAGAGGTCAAAGATAATTGAGTCCTGGTCAGCAAGATCTGGACAGAGAAGTGTTTTGACTTGTAGTTTTTCCAGATTTAGCTTCTTAAGAAAGGCAATGCTGTAGCTCCCGTAGAGGATAGACTCTGATAAGCTCTGAAGTGACAGCCCCTGGGACAGGGAGCAGATAAGGGTGCTTTGCCCTGGTAGAGGGAGCGTGGGAGTGGAAGGGAAAGGCCCTGAGGAACCCACTCCAAAGTCAGCCTGAAGGGTGCGCCTCATCCCTTCAAGGTCATCAGCCAAATGGCCAGGAAGACTATATGAAGAGTAAGAACTCTCCAGATTAAAGAAAAGAAAGTGTTATACCCATCCGGATGTGGATGAAGGCCCTGCAGGGTAGCAGTGCCCAGTGTGGGTTGAGAATGTCAGCCCTGGGCTTTTAGGATGTCAACTCCAAAAGAAACTCTAAAAGTCACAGTAACAGCACCTCACCCCTGCAATTCCTGCCACTTCCGGGCAAGGATGGACAATGTCCTGACCATGGTCTACCATGAGGACTCTTGTCAGTTGGCCTTATCTCAACTTCAAAGAAATTCTCAAATTTCTGGCTTTTTCTGGATGCCTGTCAACCAAGGAACCTTTCTTTCTTTCTCTCTCCCAGACTAAAGTACCAAGGGCTTTCTCCAGCATACCACAGGAAGGGAGAAAATCATTCAGTGTTGCGGTCAGTGGGAACGGGTACTACTGTCACATAGCAAAGCATCTTTCCTACCCAAGCTTCGGTGACACGTTGGCCCTGTCTCCTCCTTGTACTCCTTTTAAAGCTCAGTTCCTATGCCATGCTAGACTGGTGCCAGTCTGAGCAGTGGTCTCCAGCTCATCTCTTTCTTCTCTTTTTCGTGTGCCCTGTGCTCACCCTTTTCCTGATCCGGCATTCTTGTGCCTGTGTGTATGGGTGCAGTCTCTCCTTCTGCTCTCCAATTTCCAAAACTTTCCTTGATGACCTCACAAGCTGCATGGGCTGTCTTCTGGACCCTTAGAGCACTGGATGCTAGGTTTTCATGTTGTGTTTAATTTGTCCCTGTCCTTTTCCAGATTCCTATGAGGTCAGGGACTGGGACTCAACAGCCTCTTTTCATCTAGCTCCGAGCACAGCCCACAGCTTAGAGCCTCCCTGTACAGTAGGTAAAACCAGACTTTGTCATCTGAGTAGGAATCCCAGCTTCACTGCTTATATATAGTGTAACTGGTGCACGTTAATCACCTTGGACCTTACTCTTCCCTTCTCCACAAAGATCATCTCATTTAATCAGGTTACTGAGATGATTAAATTAGGTTATTACTATAAAATGCTGTGCACACACTGTATTGTGCTCTGTCAATTTCATTTATAATTATTACATGAAAGGAGTATAATTGCTAATATTTTCCACACCTCCGTGTTTTTTTCTCTAAAACTCCTAAACCAGGAAGTATAACTGAAAAAAAAAAAAAAAAAAAAAAAAAAAAAAAAAAAAAAAAAAAAAAAAAAAAACCCTCCAGAATTTGGAGATGGAGCCCTAAAAATCAAGCCAACTACCTCATGCTGCAATATCTATTCTCTAACTTGGAAGTGTCAGTGGATTTCCAGAGAGGTTGGCTTGTCTATCTCCTGCTGCCTGGCAGTCTTTTGTCGTCCAACAGCTAAGAGGCCTATTTTTCTGAAAGCCCTGCACAGAGGTCACCACGGGGCTGGCAAACATGTCTGCACCGGCATGTTACTTCTCCTCTTTTCTCTCCGTTCATCACAGTGTCTGTGGCTTCCAACCCTCTGCCCTGTTCTGTCATAGTAGATTTGCATCCAATAAAGAAGCCTTCAAAGGTCTTCTCTGTTAACACTGAGGCTGAATTAGGAAAGGGAAGCGTTCGCTTGGGAGCATTGCTGTGTCTCAAACATGTGCCGTTGGTGCCCCCTGCTGGGAAAATGCCATCTTGCATTCTTTCCAGTCAACACTGCCATAGAGCAGGAAGGATTGTTACTGTCTGTGACGTGTTTTCCTCACTGAAGAAACTGGGAAAGATCAGTCTCATGAATTGATGAATAGGCCACAGAGCTCTGAGCTCAAACAATGTAGGTCGCAGAGAAAGGGTCCAGGGAGGGTTTTATGGGAGTCACCTACTTCACCAGACCCTTGGGGTCTGGGTCACCAAAGAGAGGCATGACTGCTCTCATCAGTGGGGTCTGTGAGCTGTGAGTGACCCCAGTGCTTTGCTTCCTTTGTCTGATCTTTATTCTAATGATGCCGGTGTGAAGCGCCAGCATCATTCTCCCAACCGCTTCGCAGGTTCTGTAGTTTGTATATGTGACCCCTAGAGCAGAAATCCTCAAGCCTCAGAAGTCAGGCCCCCAGCTGGTGATGAGCAGGAAGGGGCAGCAAGCGAAGCTTCACTCGCTTCTATGGCCACCGCCCCATCATTTGTATCACAACCTGAACTTGGCCTCTTGTCAAATGGGAAGCTCGAGTGAGGTTGCAAGCCTCATGAGCCCCTGATGAGATCATGATAGAAGAAGTAAAGAAGTAAATAAAAAAGACAATAAATATAAAGTGCTTGAATAATCCTGAAACTACTACCTGCCTCAGTCCATGGAAAAACTGTTTTCCATAAAACTGGTTCCCAGTCCCAAAAATGTTAGGGAACACTCCCTCAGCACCCCAGGGCCTGGTCCCTAAGTGGCACAGGGAGTGAGGGAGGCACCCTCAAGAGATGGGAGCTGACGGGAGGTCTTTAGGTGGCTGGGGTGAGCCCTCCTTGAATAGGACAGGAGACCCCAGCTTGCCAGAGAGCAGCTGTTAAGGACTCTGCTCCCCATCATGAATAAGTCCGTCGTGAGCTCGCCAGCAGGTGCTTTCCCTCCTGTCCCCTGAGCTTTGCTGCAGGCCTCTTCAGCGCTCTCTCCTGCTGCACCGTTTCCCTCCATTCTTTCTTCCATGGTGGAAATCTCTCCATCTCTCGCTGCAGCTACGTAATGACTTTGTCCTTGGTCTCCTGCCTTCCAGTCCCTTCCTTTTTAGTTCTCTTTCTGTTAGTAATGTGTTGAAAAGAAAGATGCTGCCCTGAACTAAATTGAAAGCCAAGCCACACTGTCACGATTCCCAGGCAACTAGGATGCTACTGAGTTCACGTGGCCCTGGCCCTGGCCTGCACCCACAGCCTCATTTCCAGCTCTTCTCTTCCTTGGTCCCTGCACCCTCTGCCTGCCTACTCTGAGCCTTAGACCCCGTGCTCACGCTTCCCAGTCTCCAAGTGTCTTTCCACGCCCCGGCTCCCCGATGCCTAGGGTGTGCACTTCCTTTGTCTTCTGCCGTCCAGCCTCAGTGCCCCACCCCCACTTGCTGGGCACTCTCTTTTCTCCTCCTGCTGACGCTCCTCCCTTCTCATCCCTGATTTGTGCTCCGAGCCCATCACTCAGGTTCTATTTTGCTAGGTCTGAGCCTACTTCTGCCTTGAATGGTACACTAGCAGGTGAGGAGAGAAAACCCATGATGCTCCTGTCTTCGCAGGTGCCTGTGCCGTGATCACTTTCTCTCCCAGATCCCCAGGCCTCCGCAGCTTCTTCCGCAGCTACAGCCACAGCAGGTCTTGGCATTCACACTGTTCAATCCTGATCCACAGGCCTGGAGGCGAGGTTTCCTGCCCCTTCTGGGCTGGCTGACTCGAGCACACACCACAGCCCTACCCTTCTGCAGATTCTTCCGCACTTCCTTGGACGCTGCTGCTTCCTCCTTCTGGGCAAGAGCAGTGATTCCCACGTGGCGTGCATGACATGTCTGCATTTTTGCTCTTACTGCATCATAAGATACGTTGTTTGCAGTTAGCCCACTGTGACATCTCTTTGAATCACTTTGTTTGCAGAAACCCAAATATGCAGCCTGACAGGCAGTATGAGGCCACCATGCTAATGAATGAATTGATTCATACACTAAAGAGATGGTCTGTCCGGAAAGGTTGTGGTCTAATGATACCAGGGTGCTGGGTTTTACTTTCAGAGGGACAAGTTTTCATTGTTCAAGGTCCATGGCACACTGGCATTCTGATCATTCATTCAAATGGTTTCCGCCTGAGGGTAGATGGACTCCCAAGCTCCGTCATGCCCAAGAGAGTGCCCTGCTCAAGAACTCATGGACTCTGGCACAGCTCTGGCAGGTAAGCCTGCTTATAGTTCAGAGTGACTCCTTGCAAGCTACACATGGTATGTTGTGCGCCAGGATCTGAGACTCCCCCTGCAGGTCGGAAGATGTTTTTCTGCTCCAGGAGCGTGAATTCAAAAGCGTGCTTGCAGGCAAAAGGACAGCACCATCCTCGTGGCTCCCTTCCTGGCCCTCTCACCTGACTGAGTGAGCATGCTGAGTTTCTAGGGTGAAGACTGGGACTGGCAAGGGCACTATAGGGTTCTCTGGATGCTTGTGGTCAGCTCCACTGGTGTGGCCCTTTCATCTTACGCAGTGTCAAGACACGAAGACTTTCTAGAAGATTTCTAGTGTGACTGCTGATCCTGATATATCATCCCCATTGAATTAAGAAGTATCTAGCAGATTAGCAGAGCACGCTCCTGGGTGTGCCTGGGTGGGCAGTGGAGGTGTGGCACAGGCACTGCGTAGCTTCACCCAGTTCTCCTCACTGCCATCATGAGTTAAGGAGCTTTGCCTCCCCGTGCTCCCCCCACCTCACCACGAGTCTCTGGCTTGGATCCAGAAGACTGCAGCTGAATCCCTTCAAACTGTGAACCAAGCTAAGCCGTGGCTGCCAGATATTGTGTCTCAGCAACAGTGGCAGGCAAATCATGTGGATGGCCACTGAGAAAAGTTATCTGGCTGGAGGACAGGATGGGAGCCAGACTCAGGCCAGGGGGCCTCAGCTCATAGACACTGTGTCTTGTGCTTCTTTGGTGATTGGGGAGACATTGGATTGGTTCCTGATGCCCAGAACACACTACTGGTCATTTATACAGCTGTGATATCTACATCCAGGATTATCTCAAATTTTCTGGCCTGGTGGCCAAAGAGAGGGACAATTTTCTTAAGGATTTGGTTTGTTTGCTACCAAAATAGTTATCTCTGATGAAGGCTGGAAGGCTTTTAAGAGTGCTTGAGAATTTGGCCAGGGATTCAACTTATTTATTTATTTATTTATTTATTTATTAAACAGAGTCTCACTACCCAGTGTGAGCTGGCCTTCTGTACACTTGCATAGTCTCCAGGCCAGTCTCAAACCCACAGAGATCCTCGTCTCAACCTCCTGAGTGCCAGGATTACAGGTGTGTGTTACCATACCTGGGGTTCTGGAACCACCATGGCTGTGGGCTGGGGACTGAATTCAGTACTTTGTACTCTCCAGGTAGGTACATATGTCTTTGAACTATCTCCCCATGACAGGATTCAACATTTTTGTGGCTTGTTTAGAGCTGCTGGCTTTTATGCATCTAGAAGGGATTTAATTCACATTTGGTCTTAAAAGACAGAGTCACATTGGGATAGTCATTGTAGTAAATAGTATAAAGTTCTCTCAAAAAATAAAAAAACTCCACAACTACAGTACAGCCCAGCTGGTATATGCTCAGAGGAAATTAAATCACTATCCTGAAGAGATATCTGCATTCTCTTGTTCACTGTAGCTTTATTCACAAGAGCCAAGATACAGAATAAATCTGTGTCTATCAATGGATTAATGGACAAAGAAAATAAAGACTGCTTGTTCTTTCTTTAGCACCTGTGTTCGTTGGCCCTGAATTTGGCTGTGTGTATGGGATCTGGTTCCCCTTCTTGCTAGCTTGGCAGCACTAAGCCTGTTACTGTGTGTAACTGACAGTTGGCTTTGCAATGGACTAGTAGCCAGCCATAAGTAAGAAGGAAAGCCTGTGATTAGCAAAACCACAGATAGGGTTAGAGAACATTATGTTAAGCACCATAAATCAGGTGCAGCAAGACGAACCCTGTGTGAGTTCACATATGCAGACCCTTAAAACGTCAAAGCTGTAGAAGTAGAGAGTAGAATCTTGGTTAAAGGGCTACAGTGTTGGGAAAGGCAGATGTTGGTCCAAACAGACAAGCTTTCAATTAAAAGGTGATTGCATTCTGTGCACCTAATGTACAGCACAGTGACAATAACCAATCAGATAGCCCTGGATACTTGGAACATGCTAAGAGAATAATAGGGTTTTTGTTTTGCTTTGTGTCTCAGTGCTGAGTGTCTAACACACAGACCTCATGTGTGTGAGGCCACTGCTATGAGCTACATCCCCACCTGAGTGTAGATCTTGCCTTGTCACCACCCATGCAGAGAGGTGACCGTCTGTGATCTTCTGAGTAGTGATTGTTGCAATCACTATACTTGCAGGATATACATACGTCAAAACATCATACTGCACACCTTGAATGCATACAAGTTTTATTTGCCAATCCTTCCTTAATAAAAGTGACAGAGCGACAGAGCCTCAGACAGCCCTGGGAGACAGAGTTGATCTCACGATTCACCTACTGCACATGCAGTGCCCACCGTCCATTCCCTGTGCGTCTCTTCATGGCTGATATTTAGATCTAGTCGATCTCTGAGCCCCTAACTAGACCTTGTGGTTTGCCCCCATCATTTCTGTTTCTTTACTCTGTGTGTGGGTGGGTCGGGCAGTTGTCCCCTTGCATTGCTATACTGGGACTTCTAAGTCTGCGGCTGTGAATAAGTAGACATTTGATTTCACATTCTTATTCTCAAGAGATCCCTTTTCACTGACTATATTTTTAGTTCCCTGTGCTCATTTAGAGTGACTGATAGAATTGAAAAGGCCACAGACTTGTCTCTTGCATAAAGCAGCATGTTTTCAGACTTTGTACATGGGGACAGCCTTGGAAAATACACAGTGTGGTGGCTTTAGCTACCACTGTTTGTTCCTCGGTACCCTTAGATATATGAAGATAGTGTGGGTTCCCTTGTAGTCAAGGGGAAGATGTGTTTCTGAAGACCCATCGTATACTGCATGTAGGGAGTCCTGGGGGCTGCCCCACAACCCTCACCACAAGCAAGTCCAGTGAAGATTAGACCCTAGAGCAGCGGTTTTCAACCTGTGGATCGCGACCCCAGCGGGGGTCGAATGACCAAAACACAGGGATCGCCTAAAGCCGTCAGAAAATGTTATTTATTTGGAATTACAGTTTTGAAGTAGCCACCAAAGTTATTTTTTGGTTTGGGGTCACCACAACATGAGGAACTGTATTGCGGGGTCATAGCATTAGGAAGGTTGAGAACCACTGCCCTAGAGAGCTGCATCCGTGATAGATGGTACCAGTCTAGTGCTTTGCTTGTGGTGGAATGGCAGAAATGTTGCTTAAGAACTCTATGCAGCAGAGTTCAGTACTTCCTGTTTTTAGACACCTATGGGGGACCAGGAGTCAGAAGAAATAGGGGTCTTGTGTGTAGTGGTGCAGCTTGATGTTCTTGCAATACCTCCATACTCCCATGGGTGTTTAGGAAGTCTCGATGTCCATCCCCCACATCGAGAGCACACATAAACCTAGAGGCATTGCTGGCTCCCTGCTGGCCACAGTGGCCCACTGGCTCTGGGCACTCATCACGTGCAGTCTTCCCTGTGCCTTGCTCCACTTAGAGGTTCAAGCTCCTGGGCCCCTTGGCTGGTATGAAGGGAAGCCTCATCAAGAGCTCAGGTAAGTCTGAGCTGACCTCCACACACCTACACCTGGTTCTACTATCTAGTGCATGAAATAACAGGAATGTGTCCAAGTGTGTGTGGGCAGGTGTTGCTGTCTATCCTGTGGTTCTTACCGTCCCTACACTGCCACCAGCAGTCCCTGACTTCTGTACTACAAGCCTAAAGCCCAGAAGTCCCACCCACAAAGACTTCTCACTCTGAAGACAAGCAGATTCCACAGACCTGCAGTGGTGAACACTGGTTTTATAAATTCATACTCATAGGAGTATATAATGTAGATACACTCTCTAGGGTCTTTTAGTGGCCCGCCCTTTCTGTTTTCCTATCAAGTAAATCCAAGGTTCCTGCAGTGCAGTGTGTGCTTAGCCAGCAGGCCCCTTGGGCTGCAGTGCTGCAAACCTGTGGAGTGGGGTATGACATTTAGACACCACTCTTTTTGTACCAGGAGAACAAAAAAGAGCTAGAGGCTCACTGATTGCCTTGCAGACTGGTGTCACAGAGAAGGCAGAGGTCATCAGCTGCAGGCTAGTGCTGTGAAAATCGGTGCTGGTCAACACTGCCTTGTGGCGTGATTCACTGGGAAGTGCAGAGCTCAAAGCAGTTCTCTCATTAGGAGAGGGCCTGGGGCTCTGCACAACCCCTAAGGTGGGCTAGCCAGACAGGAATGGAGCCTCTGCCCTGCCCACCATATTGCTATCCTGTCCTGGCTATGATAATGCCAGCCTGATGTTTCTTAATCAGATAACTCAGAACCCCAGCACACATAGCTTAAGTCCCCGATCTGGTCCCAGGCCAGCAGCTGGTACCTTCTTAGCAGTGGAGGGACATCCAGCTTACTGCTCTGACTTCCTTCTCTGCAGTTTCCCCAAGAAACACTGCTCTTAAAGAGTGCTCTGTGTTCACTGACATAACACTTAACACACTGCATTCTATAACTCAGTGGTGTCCCAAATTTTCTGTCTGACTCTCTGACCATTATTTTTTCTGTGTATGTGGATGTATATGTATTTGTGCATATATTTAAACCAAATGAGTTATAATACATAAAAATATTACTTTTATTAATTAATCTTTTATTTGCCAACAATTTACAGAAAGGTTGCAAAAATGTCAAGAGAGTTCTGCAACACCTTTTACCCAACTTCTCTTCAAGTTAACTGAGCCCTTGGTGCACTGGTCAGGTTTCCTGGGGCTGCAAGAAAACATCTGACATCTACAACTTCAAGGAGAGAGAATTAATCTGGCTGACCTTTTAGAGGGATTTTGTCCATGTCAGCTGACTCCAAGGTTAATGAAAGTGGAGGGAGAAGGGAGGAGCTTGAGAGGGAGAGACATTGGCCTGGGATGATCCCAGTGATACCCTCAAAACCGGGCTCCCCTTCCTAACTCACTTAGTTATGCACACAACAGAGAATTCAACCATGATATGTGTGTCACCTCTGAGATCTAACCAGCTCTCCCAAGCCCTAGCTCTAACTTTGAGGAAATGAGTTGGATCTATACCATAATGGATCATGATCAGTTAAGCACTGGGTAACCCAAAGACTAT
>PVJA010014868.1:0-47296 GCA_004027025.1 Myocastor coypus
CCTCCCTCTGCCCCTCACCCCCTCCTCCGTCTGCCTGCTCCTGGCCCCCAGGAGGACAGCAGCTTCGCTCCTACGCCTTTCTCCATGCAATCCCACACTGCGGCTGCCTGACCCTGAAGTTAACCCACCGCAGCTGTGTTCAGAAACAAACCTCTCTCCTTCGGCTGTAGGTATTAGTTAGCTGACTAGGACAGAGGGGACACAATGGGCCCTGCACAGAAATTGGGGGCTGGGGAGATAGCTCGGCAGCCTCAGCATCTGCCTAGCAAGCGCGAGGTCTCCTATACTGGGCTCACTGACAGCCCCAGAACCAGGCATGGCGGTACACGCCTATGATCCCAGCTACGGGGAGGCTGAGACAGGAGGAACGCTATGAGTCCCAAATGCGTAGTGAGGCCCTGTACCAACACATTTTTTAAAAAGTCTGAATCCCATCCAGATGCTATAGCCTCCTCATCATCTGTTTTCTTTTAAGAATTTAGTCCAGAGGCACTTTACTGAACTTAGTAAACCTCCACTAACACATGCTGTCGCGGGTGCCAGGTAAAAGCCAAGCAGTGTTGTAAAAGAATAATAACTATGCTGCAAGATAACTTAAATTTAATTTTTAAAAAGTTTATTTTATTTTATTATCTTTTGAGACAGGGTCTTACTATGCAGTTCAGGCTGGCCTTGAGCTCACTTTTGTAGCCCAGGCTTGTCTTAAACTCACTTTGATCCTCCTGCCTCAGCCTCCCAAGTGCTGGGATCACAGGTGTGAGTCACCACGCCCGGCTGAGATTACTTAAATTTACCCAGCTGATTTTCCGGTTCAGCAGGCATCTTCCTCATCACCATGGACAGTTCTTTCAGTTGCCAGCTGTCAATTTCCACTCTTACACAGATAAAAGACATCTTTATAAAAGACGGATGATTATGGAATCACTGCAAAAGAGAAATCAAAAAGGAGAACATAGAGTCTTGTTTTCTTTCATCAGATTATAGAAGGACAGCAGAAGGTATAGGAAACACAAGCCTGAAATTAACCTTCACTTTCATAAATTTAAAAAAGTGAGAACAAAATGTAGTTCGTAACAGAACACACTCTTTTAGTTCTACCTTCAAGTTAAATTTTATGTCAAGGTGTTTAAGGAATTGGCTCATGACAGAAATCAGAGAAAAGTGAAAAGAAATGTCCTTTAATTACTGTTGATAAGTGAATAATTACAAGAATACACGGTCCTGATTAAGGCAGAAAAAAAAAAAAAAAAACATTTAGAGGCAAAGAGAGCACTGAAGACGCTTTCCTGGAACAGGGAAGCAGATGTGATCAGAAAAGGGCCACGACTACTTGGAAGTGTGCGAAGAGGCTGTGCGTAGACTGGGTCGCAGTTCCATGGGGCTCTTTTATTATCAGTTATCGCAAGTTGCGTCAATGTCATCAATGTACTGGAGAGGCTGTGCATTTAAAATTATTGATTATGAATACAGAAGCATTAGTACTGGACAGCTATGAAGTACATTAAAAAAATACTTGGGTGGATCTGTCGATTTGTGGAGAATTGTGTTTGGCTTACAGTCTGGGTCCGGACCCTCGTTGTTCCCTGGAGCCCAGACGGGTCCTCTACAGCTGCACTGGTCCGCAGTCGCTATATCATAGATGCTGCCTCAGGCCCCGGCTGCTGCCCCGGCCTGACAGAGAGCATGCAAAGCCCAGCTCTGTACTGCAGGGTCCAGGGCAGATGCATGCTGCTCTGCGCCTCCTCCTCCGCATGCGCGATTCTCACTGTATTCCAGCCACACCCTGCCAGTGGTTTAGAAAGGTAGGTATAATGCAGAGAGACTCAAGACTCTCAAATTTCATCTGCTTTGCAAAGCAGCTACTCTCTCTGTGTCTCTCTCTGTCTCTGTCTCTGTCTGTCTCTGTCTCTCTGTCTCTGTCTCTGTCTCTCTGTCTCTATCTCTGTCTCTGTCTCTCTCTCTCTCTCTCTGTCTCTGTCTCTCACCTATGCTTGCTTAATTCCATTCCCCTCGCTTGGTTGTTGTTCCACACTCTGCATCATAGAATGGTACAACCTATCACTTGGACCAATAAGGTCAGTCTCTTAGACTTTTCAAAGTCCAGATACAACAGAGAAAAAGAGGTACAGCCCCTGGTCCTCCCTCTGCTCCTGCCCTGCCCTACCTTGGGATGAGATTCATCTCCTTTCTCAGGATCGGCCTCTCTCCAAGGTGTTTGAGAACCGTCCTCTAGGATGGAATCCAGCCCATCATTCAGAACTGTGTAGATATATGTTTGGCTCCATAAAGAGCAATCTCTGCAGAAATGAGATACAGACATGACTTTCAGTGATATTTTCTACTACTTTTTAAAATTATCCTTGTAACTTTAAAAAAAAAAAAATGCCCCAAAGTCTGAATGTTTCAGAGGCAAATAACAGCAACACGACTCAGCCTAGTTTCGGTCTCTCTCGTCTTCTTCCTCCAGTGTGGACACGTCCTGCCTGTGCATTCTGGCCACACACATTCCCACTTCCGGATTCTACAGCTGAAGAAAGACCCACCCACAAAAGACAGCTTCATGCACAGAACATACTAATTTATAACATTTTTGAAAGTAAAAATAACGCATGTCTCCACTCCCAAGTCCATGCAATTGCAGAAACAGTTTTCATGACCAGCAAAGATGCTTTTTTATATCGGACGAGTGTAGAGTCCTGCAGGCTTTCAGGTTCTGTTTTATAAACTGAACCGGTGTTTTGTGCGGTCTCTTCTGCAAACAGGACTGTCCCTTCTGAGGTTAGATTTAATTTGTTAAGCAACCTCTTCACCTGTGAAATGGGGCAGGCTTTCCAGCACCTTTCAGCGTATTAGTTTCCAGTATCCCCAGGCAAAGTTCAAGCCTTACGCTCAGGTTGCCCGACAGCTTGTCTTGTACACTCAGTTCGAGAAGCCATAGCGTCTCATCACAGCACAAAGTTGGTGAGTTCAAGGTCAGGCTTGCAATGAGACCAGCAAGGCCTGCTGTCCCTTTTGTCCCCATATTGCAAGGCTGTTTTCTAACCCTCTACCCCGGGGTAATTTAGATTGCTCTCATCTTCCCTGGATGTTTAAACAGAGGCTTGCTGAACTGAATTGCAAAGAAAAATATAACACGTGTACACGGGATCTGTCCTTTCTAAAAAATTATTTAACATCAAAATACCGTATAACTGAAGAGTAAAATAGTTGCCGAAATATGGCCATCTGCCCACATTGCCTCAATTCAATTCTTGGCCTGCTAGGGGCGCTGTTCTTGTGCCAGGCTCCTGTCATGGTGGTTAGCAAAGCCAGCGCTGCCAGGCAGACGGACCGAGGATTGATCCACGCAGAACTCGTATCATGCGGCTCTCTTACTTTACTAAACAACCCTGCTCTGCAGATTACTGAAGCAGCCACACCCCACCGCCTCAAGGACTCCGGAGCCTCCCTGCGGGTGGTGATAGAAAACACACGATGTCCACTGTGGCCAGTGCGTGCTAGAGCTGGAAACACAGAGAGCTGAGCGGGCAGGGGAAGGGTAATGGCGGGGAGAGCCCTGACTAAGCCGCACACAGCCAAGGTGCAGGACAAAACGTTTTCAGGTTTGGACAGCAAATTTCTCCTCTATTTTTTTTTTTTCTTTTTTTGTCTTTTTGAGACAGGGTCTCACTATGCAGTTCAGGCTGGCCTTGAGCTTACTCTTGTAGCCCAGGCTGGTCTCGAACTTGCAGCAATCCTCCTGCCTCAGCCTCCCGAGTGCTGGGATTACAGGCGTGCGCCACCACGCCCGGCTAAATTTCTCCTCTAAAGGGGTTGGAGTCGAGGTGGGAGGGAAAATGCAGCTTGGACGCGGTTCATGCAACTCCTGAAGGATAGCCAGTGCCCTGCAGGGTGGATGAGAGAAGAGTCAGGTGGGCTAAGGGCTGGGCACTCCACAGTGAGTGTCCCTTAAGTTCGCAGGAGAAGCCCCAGCCGAGTCTGATGGTTGGTGGGGCCAGGGCCTTTGAGAAAAGATTGGCTCAGAGAAGAAATGCTCCATACCGGGTTTTGCTCGTGCAAAAGGAGTTACCGAAGGAGTGCGTCCTCATTCTCTCTTGGCCCAGCAAAAACACAGAAGAGAGTGTTCTACCCCAGCAAGGGACCTCTCCCCAGACGCCCTCAGGCCATCACCCTGCACGCAGGCATCCCGCCTTCAGGACTGTGGCGGCGGACAAGTTCTTCCTTTCATCCCCGAGTCCGGTGTTTCACGACAGCAGCCCACCCCACCTCGGGCAGTGCGTGTGAAGCGGTGAGAACCCTCAAGATGATAATGCCTTTCGCTGTTTTTCTGGAAGACTGAGGGCAAGGCTGAAGCTGGAGATGAACGCAACGAGTGGAGAATTAGCAACACGACACCCTGGAAAGACAAGCAACTGCCTTGGAGGCCTGGGAGGGCCTGCAGCGGAGAGAAGGTGGTGTAGGAGGGCGCTCCCCTTATTGTGCGGCTTAGATATTATTAGGCTGACCCTGGCCAGAGCCCTTGGGATAAAGCGCTTCTTCGCCGGGCTTTCCTGGCTTCTTAGGATGCTGCCTTCTTTGGACTCTTCTCCTGCCTGCCCCGCTGGGCTCTTGCTTCAGCGCTCCTGGAAGTACGCTCCAAGCCCTGCAAGCTCTTCAGGGAGCCTCTGTGCGCGTCGCTCTAGGTGAAAACACCTTCACAGGCGCTTTTCCCTTGCGCTCCTTTCCCATCAGTTTTCCCACATTACCTGGTTAGTATCGACGACACTTCTGAAGTTCCAGATGTTCCCTGATTCCCCTCACCAACAAAAGCTCTTCCCCAGCCCCCGCCCTAATGGTGGGACCCAGGAAGCCCTGATGCCACAGCAGGTCTGGCAGTGGGGTGTGCGCTGGCAACCTCTCCCCACTCAGGAAGACGAGGGAGAAATGATTGCTTCCTCCCAGGTACGCACGAAAGATGGGGCACGTCGCTCCCTGATCAACATGTTTCCAGTGAAAACCACTACGATGTTGGATACGAACAAAAGGGATCTCTCTCTCTCTCTCTCTCTCTCTCTAAAGGATTGAGATGCGTTGATTGTCTTTAAAATTTTGACTCATCAGTGGAGGGAAAGGATTAACTACCAGATTGACGGGAGCTAGATGGCAGAGAGATCCCTCGGCTAAGACAGCAACAGGACATAAAGATACACACACCTGGGGTATGCTGTGTTACAACAGAGAAGGAAAGACTATCACAATAAAGCACACCGTTACAACACAGAGCAATGTAATATGAAATTCATTACTATAACTTTCAATAACAATACTTCGTATCTACAATTTTGGAAACAAAAACTAAAACAAGGTATATTGTACTGTAAATATTGTGGACTTATTTAGTGAATGTAGCAGAAATCATTTTTTAAAATTAACTTAAATATTTGACAATATAAAGCAAATTAGTATCCTGCTATAATACCGTATTTGCATGTTTCACTTGGGTCTTAGAGGCAGCGTACGATAAATCAAATTTAATAAAATTTAGACATTGACAATAGAAACATTGTTACCGTGTACTAATTTTAAGGTCCAGCAAAGTATGATCCCACAAACAAGTGTAATGATTCTTTTCTGTAGGACACTGGTCACAAAGCCACGAAGATGGACATGGGTATTCAGACCCGCTGAGTCCTAAAGACCAACAGCAAAGCATCTCTGAAAGAAAAGTTTTTTTGTCATAAAGACAAATAAACTCTAGCTTTCAAAGGTGCTGTTCAGGTTTATGTAACTGAAACATAAGGAGAAACATTCTTATTTTCACACACATGAGGATCAATCAATTATTTCCTCATAGAGTAAATGGTAAACCTCACGATTGAAATATATTAAAATATTCTTACGGTAAAATTGTTTCTGTGTTAAAATTTGGCATTTAAACTTAAATTCAACACAGTTAGTTTTCATAGAGTGGTTCAGAAACCACAGCAGTGTTTGCAATGATACAAGAAGTTATGTTAGCAGGACTAAGCTAACACTTACGCATGACTTCCAAAATGCTTGAGGTCTTCAGCGCGTAGCGGTGACGTCCTCGGAGCGTGGTGATGCGGATGTTCGTAGGTCTCAGCGATGGTTCCCTTTCTGTCCTATTTATCCACGCTTGGACGCAGCTAAATGACAACACGTCCGTGCAGTCGGTATCCTGAGTCTTCAATGTGACGTGTCTCATTTATTTAAGGAAAAAGAGATATTCGAGGCTCTGTAAGATTCTTTTTAGGGTTCTTTTCATTCCTGTTATCATAGGTTCATTTTAAAGCATACAGTTCCCCTTGTTAATCAGTCCTCATCATGTATTTATTAGGGAAGATATTTTTTTCTGCTACTGTTTCTTTTAATCCGTGGAAATTAAGCTATTCAGTTTAGCAATATTCACACTACAGTTGGGTTCGTTGGCCTCGTCCCTGAGGTCGTGCTGCCATCTTGTGGCCAGTCTGTGAATTGTTCTCCCCAGATTCTAATCCATGAGCTCCTGGAGGCTCGTAGCAAGCAGAAGCCTCCTTAGCCCTTCATAATCTACTTTTTGAGGCTATTTACAGTGTTCTTTCTGGGTGGGCAGTGACGTTAGCCTTCCCAGTTACTCCACGGTGAGCAGGAAGGCCTAGTTCACCGTGGTGAGAGGTTCCTCCTATTTCTGGGAGGCGACTTTTGGTTCCATCGTGAGTGCTCTCCACCGCTGATCTTGTCTGTCACAGACCCCAGAGGTGACAGTTCCAACTGACAGCAGTCTCTACCTGCTTGCGTCACTGCACAGATACGAGGAAGGCTGAACCCACGATGTAATCCTAGACAAAAGGACTTCAGTCTCTCCAGAGAAAACTTTTCTAGGTTAAGCCCCAAGATTTCAGCTCATTTTCGAATGTCAGTATGAGGTCATATGTTGTGATTATTACAAACAGCTGGAAATGTAATATGATTGAGCTAATATCGATCATTTATTTTCACAGATCTTCTAGAAGATCTGACACTACATTACAGGGTCACATACTAAACCTATTTCCTTTTTCCAACCAGAATTTCCTGGGGCCCTTATTCCTCAGCAACCTCCTGATACACTCTTTAATCAAAGAATCAACTGGGAACATTGAAAAGGAAAAATAGACTTTGAAGGGACCAAGAGACACACCGAAGAGGCTCAGTAGTAAGAGGACACGGCCAGAATGGCCAGAACGAATGCCTGGACATGTAGCTGCTTGAACACTTGATGCCATGAGCTCCTATTTCCTCAAACTGCTTTCAGGTTTCTAGAATGTTCCTAAACTCCAGAGCCTATGTTGAGAAGTGGTGTTCCTAAGGTTATTCACAGTAAGTATTCTTCCCTTTCAGTTTTGACTGCCTTGCAAAAGCTTTTGTCTAATTTATAAGAGGCATGGGCTTGGTGTAGTCTGTGGAAATCCCAAGAAGTTCAGGGGAAAAATGGCCTCGCCCGCCATCACCTTGTGACATCCTGGAGCAGCCACTCAGTTTTGTTTACAGTACACTTACTGTAATGTCTGACTGAATGCCTAGCTGGCTGGGGACGCAGACTTGATTGAGTGCACATTTGTTGCAGCTGACGCTAGTGAATGATCTCGTGAGCGTGGGAAGAGGACAGGGTGCTGCTCACAAGGGTGCTAAGCTGGGAAAACTCTGGAGGGTTTCTCTTCACCAGTAAACTTGAAGTCCCAACACCACTGGCGTCCTCAGAGGACTGTTCCAGGAAGATTCCTTAAAGCACAAAGGGCTGGGGAGATAGCTCAGTGGCATAAGCACCTGCCTGGCAAGCACAAGGTCAATCGCTAGTACCACCACCAAAAAAAAAAAAAAATGAATGAATGAAATTACCTAATAAAGGAGAGATTCCCTCATTAAAATGAATAAGAAACAAACAACAACAAAACAAATTCAAACAATTATAAATTCAATGAGAAGAGAACAAAGTTTGTCTTAGAAGAAACTGTGAGTGTCTAGAATCAACTATGCACAAAATTATGTGTGGCACATAATCCTTTGCCTACCACTTGCACATCCTCCTGGGGACTTGTCTTCTTTAAGTTATGCTGCACACCTAACAACATGCAAATATCGTGCAAATTGTTGTGGTATTGCATGACATTTAAAAGTCTGAACATTTTCAGTACAAGCACAATATAATTTTTTTTTTATCTCAACATGGTTGAATTTGTGATGCGGAAATCAAAGTTACAGAGGATGACTTCACAGCGAGCATCGCTGGTGGCATAGCTCTATCTTTCTTGTTGCACCATTCTGAGAATGCTAAGTCCCCTGGGCTCTGTGTTGCTGGCACTCCATGAAACTCAAGCTACACATGTCTCAGTGTCAATGGCACCCCGTGGAGTGCTGCCATATGGTAGCACCAAGTGCCAGACCCAGAAAGGCACTGGATCTTGACACATGTTAGCATCTCTGTGTCTTGATAGGCTTTTATTTGAAAGGTAACAGTTATCATATTATCACCTCAGGGACTCAGAATTATAACTGGGATAACTTTGGTGCATCTGATGCAAACGGCAATAACAACTGTAGCTTGAAACTAAGGTTTATTTTTATTTATTTATTTATTTGTTTATTCATTTATTTATTTGTTTGTTTTTGTCTTTTTGAGACAGGGTCTCGCTATGCAGTTTAGGCTGGCCTTGAGCTCATCTCAGCAGCCCAGGATGGTCTTGAACTCGCACCGATCCTCCTGCCTCAGCCTGTGCCACCGTGCCCAGCTGTTTACTGTGTTTTGATGGTCATGATGTTTATCCTAATAGCCACACACACATAATGCATAATGTCTCCCCAGTGCCCCCTCCCTCTCTGCCTCCCTCTCCCTCTCTCTCTGGCATGCAGTGCTAATCCTGAGGCTTCTTAGACTGAGAAAGACAAGGTTAGCTATATTTTCCAAAGCCACAGAGCACATCAGGATATCAGGCTTCCCTTGAATTCGGTCTGGGTCCAGAGTGCCTTTGCGTCCAGGTCTCTTTGGAGCTCAGGCATTTTTTCTGCTTGCTGCTGCTCTCTCGTAATTCTTTCACTCTTTCTAGGTGGTGGTGTCAACCCTGTGAGAGGCAGAGCTAGTTTACAGGCTGTTCTAGCTATGCTGAATTGATAAGGTTACAAAAGTTGTATGAAAACACGTAATAAGAGTAACTATGATCATTTTTACTGTAAACAACACAGAATCAAAAGGATCTCAGGTTCTTGTGTTTATCATTATATTTCTGTAACTGCTTATTTCCATAACACAATAAATTCAGTCCATTTATATTTGGGGTTTTTTTTTTTGTTGTTGTTGTTGTTGCTTGATGAATAAGTTTATTAGTCTTTATCTGAAAAATCTTCAAAGAAATTTTAACTCTCAGCAGCCTGCTCCTGAGCTCTGAAAAGGCTTGCCTTCTTTTGAACTACTTGATCTTTTTTCTGAGCAAGGGACACATTGATATGGTTCCACCTTTTCTTTTTAATTTCTCTCGCGGCTTCGTTTCATAGACTGGATTCTCTCATATGGCAGTGTGAGCTTTCTTGTACACTTCCTCCAAGTCTGAAGTGACATCGTTCTCTATGCACTGAGGGAACTCTTTCTTGTCGGCATCTTCATCTTCTTCCCTTAGGTAACGCATATAGTCTGCGACATTCTGACCCATGATGTGCTGAACTTGCTTTCAGAATCGCAGCCAGGGAAGCATTTGGTACTGTGATTCCTTTCTCTCATTGCTGGGACAACATACTCAACATCCAGAAGGAAGGACGCTAAGGCTTACTTAGCTCGCAGTGAGTGGAGGTTTTGGTCCACACCCTGCTGGTTCCAAGGCAGAGCGGTGTATGGCAGAGAGCAGCAATTCATGGCTTCAGAAAACAGCGAGGAGCGAAGCGAGGAGCAGTAGCTGCGGCTACTAGCAAGCCTCTCCCTCCTCCCTCTACTCTTTGCCGATCACACACCCCACAGTGTTACACTTAACACTCACACAGTGACCACGAATTAATCACAGACTAATGACACAGACAATTAGGTGGGAACCCTAGCAAGCGCCCGGAGCGGACGAAAAGCTTGTTACACAGTAAGCCAAGATTTTAAGTCTTGGTGGCATCCTGGCTCGCTCCAGGATGTGCTTGATTCTCAAGTCTTCAGCCTGAAGGAGCAAGCAGAAAGGAACAGCGTTAGGGCGGAGCTCGGCCCACGGGGTCAGGAGCCGTGCTGGGATGTGGATGCTCCATCGGACCAAGAAAAAGCACAACAAAAACCCTAATGAAATGATCTGAGACCAAATTCCACACTACAGTGTGCATAGCTCAACTAATTACAATTACTATTGAAAGAGTATAGGATAAGTGAGATTTGCTGACCACATACTACCAAGGAAGATGTGGGGCAAAATATACAACTTACTAAGAATGACTCCTACGGAAAAAAATTTTTTCTTGGTCTTTTAGAGACAGGGTCTAGCTTCCCCTGAGCTTACCTTGAAACTCTACTTGATCTTGAGCTCTCAATGATCCTCCTGCCTCAGCCTCCATAGTGCTGGGATTACAAGCACATGCCACAACGCCCAGTCTCAATTCGTGTCTCAGTGGGTCCTGTGAATGGGGCTGGCACGGCAGGCCCCTGCGCCCGCTTGCACTCAAATCTGCTGAGCTATTTGGCTGGCCCTTCTTTAGGCAGTGGGTGTGTGGTGGGTAGGGGAGGCCTCTACTCTTGATGGTTAATGCCTTTAACCTCTGCCGCTTTAACATTTTCTATCTATGTTTCTTACCATGCCCAGAAAAATCATTTGATTACTATGAGGCTCCCCAGCCATGGTCGGCGTGAGGATCACAGGGCTCCCGACATCACATCCTAGGCACTGATCAGAGAAACTCTCACTCCACAAATCTGTTCTGACTCAACCTGCCCTGGGGGTGGGACTGGCGCAGCATGTGGTGCTAGGATTCAAACTGCAGTCCCTGCGGTTGCCTAAGCCTGCCTAAGCAGTCGCCTTAGACTGCTGAGCCATCTCGCTGGCCCCTTACTACATGAATCTTGAAGCCCACAAATCTATCTTTTTTGTATTGGTCGTGGAAAATTTTATTTCTTAATCAGAATGAGTCATGGAATGAATTATTTATAAATTATATGAATGTTTTGTCCTAGGAATTAGAATTTACTAAAAAATAAAATGTTTGAAGAAGAAGGAGGAACCGTTTCTGAAAGACTAACATGACTTCTAGAATTGACCAGGCCTAAGATGAAAAGGTTTTATCTCCTGATAAAGGAGAAAATGTAGAGAAATTGTGAACTTAAGTGTCACAATGCTTAGTCTATAATTATAAAAGCTATACATAAAAAAGGAAAGAAAGGCAGGTAACAAATGCATACAAACAAGAATTGTGAGTCCCACCAGACTTACAAATGACAATTTCAGAATGATTGGAGAATTTGGAGGAATTCTATTCAGCTTTATTTTCTTATCTTTTCTATAAACTTCTGGGGCTCCATACCTGCCTATTACATGAACGACCATACTGATGAGGTAAATAAAAAAGAAAATCGTGGGTGCTTTCCTTATTTAAAATATACCATTTAAAAGTTGTTATTTCAAAAATTCTATTACATTTTAGGTAGTAGAATAAATATGGAGGAGGAAATGAACATCCAGAATACATGTACACCTATTATGTGCGGGGTGTATAGAAAGCTCTGGTGGCTCAGACCCTGCTACACTTCCATTGCTGGATTGAAAC
Organism: Myocastor coypus; assembly: GCA_004027025.1. Lineage (NCBI taxonomy): Eukaryota > Metazoa > Chordata > Mammalia > Rodentia > Myocastoridae > Myocastor > Myocastor coypus. Next base: position 11,737 of record PVJA010014868.1, read on the forward strand.
TTGGATTCTCATCTGCCTGAGGTGGGGATAGCAGTAGTGTTCTCATCTGGGAAGCCTCAAGCTTTGGCATGCGCAGATATTTCTGGAAGAAAGCACCTGAAATGAGTCTAAAAGGGTGAATGCGACTCAGCCTTAGGCAAATTTCTATAGTCTTAAGGAAAGGAAGACAACCTCAGAAAGGAAATAAGAAGATGTGGCTTATGCAAGAAGCTGTAAAGGACATGGCGGTCCTTCAAGCTTAAAAAGTTTCAGTTAAGAATCACTCCATCACTTTGCAATGGCGTGGAAATTTGTTTAAAATAATTTAGAAACAAGCACGCACACGTATGCAGCTGCATGGAGTTAAGGGTTCCCGTCCTCTGACTTCCTCTAAGTAGGAGCACACAGCCTTTCCCCGCTGGTCAGGATCACTCTCATTTTAACCTTCAGAGGGAAAGTGACTCGGCGAATGCTGTAGATAAACGTGCATAGATTCTGTAAGATTTCTCCAGGATCTCCCACGCTTTCTTGTAGCAATAATATAACCAACATTGCCATAAGTGACCCTCCATCATCTTTTAGTTTTCACTCTGCTTCAAATACTTTCATGACCTTTGAAATATTTTGAAATGCAGTTCTGATTTTGCAGGCTCTTTAGATCCTGGGTGAGTTGTTAGTACTGGTTGGATTCAAGGTTCCGACACTGGGGCCGTGAGCAGCGGTAGGCGGCTCAGTGCTGTAAAGCAGAATGCAGGAGGCACCACGACCCTCCAGGTTCACGGGCTCACCTGGTCATCCCGGGTGTCCTGAAAGTGCCTTGCGTCTAACTGTAAGAAGCACTGTTCTTATACCAAGAGAACAGAGCACAGCTGGGTTTCGGTGGCTCAGCCCTGGTGGACTTTCTCTTGGTCTTACCTTTTCTTAGCTCTTCTTCTACTTGCCAGAAGTGTATGAAGATGAAGAGCTGAACAAATACATTTTGGGGGGAAAAAAAAAGTGATACCCTTGGAGACTTGGTGCTGCGTTTAATTTCTTAACAGCAAGACTCATACTGACAAAGGAGGCTCATTTTGCAATTTTAAAATAAAGCTCCCAAATATGACAATGTATGTGACATTTCTATGTTTATGCAATAGAATAGAGGCTCAGACAAATAAATGCTCAGTAGTCTCTCTCCCTCTGACGCGCCCCTGTGGAGACCCAGAAGGAGCCCCCCAGGGGTGAACGTGGACAGTGCAAGGCTGTCATTTTTGAATGTCCACCTCCTTCGGTACTCAGATTAACTTGAGGTGGTTTGAAGGAAGCTGCGTAATGTTCTCAATTTCTTTAGAGGTAACGCTTTTATAATTAAACAATTCTTTATGCTAAAGCCAGCAGTAGTCTTTGCTTGGTGTGATGATTTGCATGCTTTGGGCTATAATCTACAGATTTAATACAACAGAAACCAAAGATTAGGTCCATATGACTGACATTTCCTGTCAAAAAAAAAGTGAAAATCCAAGGAAAAATAAAGTTTAAATATTAAAAAAAATTTCCAGTGCCAAAATCTTGAACAGTTTAAAAACAAACAAACAAACAAACAAAGCTCTTATTTATAATTTCCAGAGGACTGCAACAAAAATGTGATTAAGAAGACAAAACAAAGGAAGTCAGATGCAGATTTATCATTGTAGTACAGATCATTTTGTTGTATTCCAAACAAGTTTCTCCCAGGCCGAATCCACAGCGTTCTTGGCATTCTGTGGTAATTCTACTTTCTTCACATTGTTGGTACATCACAGCTCTGAATACTGTACTTTAGGGAGCAGGAGGTATGGTCGGAGGGGTCCTGGCAGCCAACTGGCGTTCAGATAACAAAAGACAATGAAGGAACGGTGCATCCTTGAGCTTGGCGATCTGGGGTTCTGAGCTGATCGGATACCTGGAAGTCAGTATTTACCCATGTGCAGACGGCCTTTCCAGTCCCCACCCCCTGCCCTTTCCCACACTCCACGTGACTGCTCCGCAGGAGAGTTGGTAGCCTGTTCTGAGTCACTTCAGTGGTACGACACAATTATGAAACACAGACCAAACCCTCTTTCTGGAGCATTCCCAGGAAAGTGGTAGAATTCAGACATCTGTTCTTAACTTCTGAGCTTATTCTAGGACGTTATATGGTCGTGAGGTCGACATTAGTAAGAATTGATTTACAAACCTGGAAGAGAGATCAGAGAGGTGTAAATCATTTTATCATCTTTGGGTAAAATTTACAAATAGGTTAGGAATCAACTTATTGTAACGTGTTGTAATAGTTTACTAAGGTTAGGCAAGATCACGAGGGCCTGCCACTAAGTTTAAAATTTATCAACTTATTTACCAACTTCAACTTATGGCTTAAGATGATTCTCCAACTTGCAGATTACATGAATATTAAAGACATGTTAGCTCTCAATTAGCTAGAAGAAAAGATGAGGGGAAGGTACGAATACTGATGAATAGAAAATACAATTATGGAACAAATAGAAGCATTTATGATGCATTCCTCTTCCTTGGTACCAAATACCTTCTGCAATACCGAATTGCAAGAGCCATGATTAGAGATGAACAGCACGTCCTCTAGTGGGCTGGGAAATAGAATGGATGAAAGAGGCCAAGGACGTGTGTCGGTCAGTGCTCAGCAGAGAAGCAGACTTAATGTATGACAATAAATATAGAAGGACTTACCAATTGTGCCTTTAATGGCTGCCTGCGGAGTTGGACGTGGAAGGTGCAGAACAGCTGTCTGTGCCCCAGAGATCCAAGGATCCAATGAAAGGTAGAAGGCTGAGAGCCCACTGTGGAGTCCCAGGGGGCCTGCAGCAAGAGGACAAAGCGCTTGGCCTGGAAGCCCAGAGAGGACATCCAGGTAAAGGTGATCCAATTACAAGCGCATTGGCTGGTGTGGCTCAGGGCTGGAGCGGGGCTTCTGTCTTCAGTAAGCATGCTCAGCCTCTCTAGAACTAGGCTGTGGAGGGAGTTGGACATTTTTTTGTACGTTGAGAAAACAGTTAACAAGGTATAAGAGTTTTAGTAATGCAGAGTAACATAAGGCTGTAGGTGGACAGCACGCAGGCTGTACTCACTGTCGTATACCAACAAGTTGTTCATGGGGCAACTTTCAAGCATTTTCTTCTGCACACATGATACCCAGAAGCACCTGATACATAGGGTGAACAGGTGAGCCGCCTGGACTGACCTAACAACGTCATGACATATATGGTCACAAATAGGCCTTTATATATATTAAATATGCAGGGGAAGTCAAGCGTGCTTTCACCTGATCAATGAGATTTTTAAGGTGTATTATTACATTGTGTGCTTGAGACAGGATCTCTCTGCGTCGTTCAGATGTCTGTGAACTCACAGAGCTGGCCTCAAGCTAGTGCCAGTCCTCCTGCCTCAGCCTCCTGAGGACTGAGATTAAATACATGGGCCACCACACTTAGCCTACCCAAAATGCAGACATATTAAGTGAGTTCTATTGTTAGGGATGAATTTTTATTTTATATGTATATTTTGTTTTATTTTTGCAGAACTGGGGTTGGAACTCGGGCCCCTGCACTTGCTAAGGAAGTGTTTGTTCTTCTGAGCTATCTCCCCATCCCCAAGGATGAATTTTAAAAAAAAAAAAACTTGTCTTAAAATCATTCCATTCTTGAGCCGGGCGTGGTGGCTCACGCCTGTAATCCCAGCACTCGGGAGGCTGAGGCAAGAGGATTGGTGTGAGTTCGAGACCAGCCTGGGCTACAAAAGTGAGCTCAAGGCCAGCCTGAACTGCATAGCAAGACTCTGTCTCAAAAAGACCAAAAAAAAAAAAAAAATCATTCCATTCTTATAATTCTTAATGCCTAACTACACCTTACAGGAAGAATGTTTATTTCAGATTTCAAACTTTTCAACTCGTTTTATGTGATTCTTGCTACGCTCAACTGTTTCTTTCGTGCTAACCCATCCCGTTATTCTGTTAGGAAAATAACAAAGTGCTAAAGTTGTTTTCATCATAACTTTACTGTCTGTACTTGCCACTAGAGTTAAGGGGGATTTCTATGTTAAATTTTTTAAAATTTTTTCTTTTATCTATCTGAAAGGGTCCAGGTTATTTTGTCTATTCAGTATTTTTTTTTTTTTTGTAACTTGCCTTTTGCTTTCCTAGAAATGTAAAACACATTTTTAAAGTGTAAAAATGCATTTTTCTTTTTTTTTTTTTTTTTTTCATTTTTTATTTGGGTCACGTTGCAAGTTATCTTTCCCAAATCTTTTTGGTTTCTATTCTACGTGGATATAAGCTTGAATGGCAAAAAGCACTGGTGGAATGCATTTTTCTCAATTCCCACTGAACTTTTAAGCTTTTTGCCATGTCCTATGTTGATTATGTACTAAATAACTGAGGTTACGTGATGAACACGTTGAAGAGAGAAACTATTTATTTAAAAAATAAAAATAAAAACATTTTACAGAACAGTTCACATTTTGTCTTACATTTAAAAAAGGGATTAATTTATAACAAAACGAATCATCTTACAATTGACATTTTTATCCACAAGCATCTCTCAGAAGCCCACAGATTTAGGTGAGGCTCGATATACTGTCTCAGTAGCAGGATTAAAATTGGTTGTGATATGGTGCCATAATATTGAGAATGACGACAGAAAGAACTAAAATAAGTTCTTTCTTAAGAAAAAGGCCTAGGGCAGGCTGATAGCCCAGCTAACTAACGTTCCTTCTTAGGTAGAGCCCAGTGCCCAGGGTTCGATCCCCAGTGTGCCTTGCCAGCCCCACCCCCGGGGTGCACTGAGATGGTGACTGAGACTGGGTGTCATGATGCATACCTGTAATCACAACACTTAGGAGGCTGAAAACAGGAGAATTACTATGACTCTGATCTACTTAGTGAGACCCTGTAGACCCTGTAAACCCTGTATTAAAATACGTGACCTGACCCATGGGTCAGCACACGGAGGAAGGAGCGGGGATGAAGACAAAGACGGGGCAAGAGACACGAGAAATGGAGACAAGACAGGATTCTGATCAAGTCTCATTTATTGAAGAAGTGAACGGGGTTTAAGTAAAGGTAGCAGGGGAAACGGAATCTGTATCAGCGGTTACCTTGCAACCAGGGGAGGTCTTAAGACATGTGATTCGTGGGAAAATAGCAGGGGGTAGGAAAATAGAAACCTAACTAGAGGCTATCGCGAGATGAGGCTGTCGCGAGATGATGATGTCATTACAAAATGGACGCCAGCAGTTTGGGCTCCCACAAATAAGGGGGGAAAAAAAAAAGAAAAAACACCACAAAAAAAACAGCACAGAGAAGTATTTTAAAACTGTCCTTTATGTGAACGTGGACGGATCATTCACATATTTCTTTATACAACGTTGTTCAAATCACATGTGAAATGTGAGTGTGTAGGGAAGGAGAAACGGCAACCCAGCTAGGAAAAGTTTCCCTCTGTGTACCTTCTCTTTGTAGGAGAATGTGGCAGATCTAAAGGTTGGAATAATTTAAACACCAGTCTGGGCAGAAGACAGCTCTCATTATTCCTGAGTACACATCCGAATGCCTGTAATGAAGCCGCAAGAGCATGCTCGCGTTTTTTGCAATCCGTCTTCGGTTTTCCCTTTCCTCTCTAGAGGAATGTTTATTAACTAATCTTTGAATCTCCTTGCAGGGGATCAGGCAGCCTGCTCCTCTCTCAGTGTGAAGTCCTGTAATGAGACAACTGGAGCGGCACCTGCTCACACTTACATTTTGGGATACGGTCTCTACTCGGTTGACACTAAAAATAACCCAGGCTACGTGTATAGAAGCTGCACCATGGCGTTGCTTTTTCTAAGAGGCCTGTATTGCCATGGAAACGAGACAGGCAGAAAAGAAAGGATAAGAGCATGAAATTTCTGAGCTCTCAGAAACAAAGCTGAATGCCGAGCCACGGAGGCATCTGAATTCAGCGTCCCAGGGCCAGCAGCTGCCCTGACCCTGGGCTGCCAGGGAAGGCAGGCTCCCTGCTGGCTGCAGGCCATGAGAAATGAGAGCCTCTTCTTCTAAGGGATGCATTTTAAAGGCTAGAAAGCCGGGATTACTTTTCTTCTAAGTCTCTTCAGTGATCTGAATTTTTCATTGCTGTTCTATGAAATAAAAAATCTGAATTGCTTATCCTTTCAAACAAGCGTTGCGAGCTAGTTAGACTGTGAAGCTTAATGAACAGTCCTTTGAAATCCTTAGGAAATGCTTATATTATGAGATACTTGCACATTGTAGCATAATCAAGCAGCAGGTATTTGCCAAAAGTAAGGCTTGTTATAGTACGAAAAAAAAGCATCTTTTATGTGAAAATTAAAGCACCATATGTCCAAGGGAACAGAACTGTGCATACTCCCATGCCCAAAAATTTTTAACAGAAGAACACGACTTTGATGAGAAAACTTTACCTAAAATAAATACGTAAGATGTCCTATGGTGGAGGTTGTCTTGCTTCCTAAACACAAACCAGTTTTTATTAAATTCCAAAATAAAAATCTACTATGACTTAGTCCTCCTTCACCCCACAACTTGTCAGGCACTTTTAGTCACTGACAGGATTGTTGCCTGCTGATGCTTTGCGCTCTGCGTTCCAGAAAAATGCATGCAGATGTGGGTGAGGTGGGGTCAACTTGGACTTACCTCTTTGGTTGTATCGCTGCGGTAGTGAGAGACTGACCAAAGTGCCAATAAATGCCACTGAACTGTGCCTACCAATGAGCTGTTCATTCTAGGTGTGGAACAGTCTGTCAGTCTATCGAGGCTCTTTTGTCACTATGAAATTTAGATTTTGAGCCATGGTGTAACCATGTATAGCATTTGACATGATGAAACTCACAAAGAAAAGAAAAAGCCAAATAGTGCACTTGGCCTGTACTATGCATGTGCAGATCATATGCTTATGTCTTACAAGGCGGGTTTACACAGGCTGCCTGCTGCCTGCATAGCCCAGTGTGAAGGAATGCACAAGGGCCACCTGTGCCACAGACATGTGACAGCTCCAGACAAAGCCGGAGACCGGGAGCACATGGCAAAGCATGGGATGCGTTTGTATAGGAATCTTCAGTCTGCACCAGCAGGCTGAAGAATCTACTCTGGTAGCCTAGAGACAGATGTCCATGGGTGATGATGAAACACAGATTTGCTCCAAAGAAGCAGAATTCAGACTTCCTTCTTCTCACCCTATTGGTTGGTATCACCCATGCCCAGTGTGGGTCTTCCCTCCTCTGTAAGTCCATCACCTGTGAAGCCCAAACTGCTAATTCAATCTGCTAGGCGTTTCTTATTCCAGCCGACTCTGCAGCTAACTATCACATGGCCCAACAGCAGGTAATCTGCAAAGACCATGGGATGTAGCACTCTGTTTGAATTTTCTTTTGATGTTCATAAACTCATAGAAGACTTTTTACATAGTAAAAATTTATAACAAAAACGAGAAATACAAACAAATAGCATCAAATAAAGCTTTAAAAAATGAGGGTTATTTCTAAGTAGAAAATGAAACCTAACTTGTAGTGGGAAGTATTTTTTTTTTTCCAATTCACCATAGTGACCTTTATAGTATTTTGAAGAGTAAAACAGAAGAAAACCCTCATGTGTATTTCAGGGGTTTTCACTGCCGTGAAAAGGACCTAACATGTTGCTATCAGTTGAGGAGATGCATGAGTATAAGATGGCAAGGATTTGGAGTGCAAATCCTCCAAGTTCTGTAAGGGTAACTAGTTCTGTTTTCTTGCCTTTACCCATACTGTCTTAGATGTCATTATGATGCATTTCGTGCTGTTCCTTCAAATCATATAAATATTTTCACTCCACTAGCACTCACCTATCCACAGCAATTGTCAAGTCACCTAGAAAATTAACAGTTCTCTTAAAGATTAGTTACCTCACCAAACTGATGCAGAAAGAATGCCTGTTGAGCTCAGCAACTTTTTCTCCTACACCACTTTCTCAAACTCTCTCTGTCTCTGTCTCTGTCTTTCTCTCTGTGTCTGTCCATGTCTCTGTCTCTCACACACATGCACACACACACACACACACACACACACACACACACACACGTGTATGCACACCCCATGCATGCATGCACAGTAAAAAAGAAAAAAAAAAGTCCCAAACACCAGTGAGAAAAAATGTTTCATTGCCTAAATTCTTGCACTTGGTTTTGTATCAGCTATAATCTCCAAAGCATTGGCTTCATGCAATTTTCATATAGTTTGGGGGTCTTATGGTCCTGCAGATCCACACTTTTTGTCAGAGGAAGCTTCTTGTTTACTAAGGCTCCACAGCAAGGCTGTGAAACATGGATACCAGTGCTGTGTGTAGCTGTACAATGAGAGGCAATTGTACCGTCACTGGAACCTTTGGCATGCCAATAGACAGTGCACAGGGGATGTAGATGGCCAGACATGCTATTGAGATGGTCTAATGAGCACCTGTCACTTTCCAGGTGAGATGAGGAGTTTGAAGATGACTAAGACCCCGGGTAAAGATAGAGTTGTAGGAAGGAGAGGAGGTGCAAGGATGCCAGCAATAAAAGATATGTACCCATCCACTGATTCCTAGAGCTTTGTATGTTACTGAGCTGGAGAGGTGATGTATTTTAGTGGCTGGGTTTACTATTAGAAGGCAGAATCTCTGTTCTCTTTGTAGGTAATGAGTAACTTGTGTTTCAACCTCTTTGTTTATAAATCTAGAGAATATTCAGAACAATGACTTACATAGCATCGGGACTCTCCAAATAGTAGCTGCCATTTTTCCGGTAAGACTTAGCCACTCAGGAAAAGAAGACTGTCACTCTCCCCAGAGCTTGCTACATCTCAGTTTCCCAAATGCGTGCACAAATCCTTAGAAACAGAAACAGATCTCTGGTAGGAAGGGAGAGGGAAAAGAGATGGAAAATCAGAAAAGTGAGCTCAGGAGGGGTTGAATTGAGCTAGCATCATCCTCTCTCTCTCTCTCTCTCTCCTTATAAAGACTCCGTTGATTTGTAGAAAGTAAATTATATTTACAAAAGTTTGGGGTTTTGAGAGTTCACACCTGCTGCGTTGATAATTCACTTGGGCTACATATAAATGACTTACAGATTTAAAAAATGTATACATCCATAAAACAAGTGTCTGATAGCTTCCTGACATTCATCTTGATCTTCTGGGAGCATCGCAACTGCTGCTTGTTTAAGCCTTCTACATGCCCGGGGCCAGTGAGTGACACGATCGATGTTCTCTTTCCAAACAAGCTGGAATGGTGCTTGAACCCTGTTTTCTAATGTCTCCTCAGCTTGCCTTTGAAATGCTCTTTCAATGTCTCCATTGTGCTTTCGGCTCTGCTGTTTCAACACTTAGATTCTCTTGGGCCCTTCTTTTCATGTCTCATATGGTGCAATGTGTTCAGTAATAAAACGGTGTACAGTGGGCTGAGTTTATCGCTCTTCATGTTATTTATGGAAAAAGGAATTTGATAGTTTTTTATTAGTTTTAGTGAGAAAGAAATAGCGATGACACAATTTCAAAATAAGTGAGTAGGATAGTTGCATGTTGTTGTCTTTGTAGTAGTTATTCAGAGTACAAGATGCAGAAACATTATGTTGTCTAAACATTATTAGTACAAATCTTTCTCCTCACTAAACTAAGACAAAGTACATCTATTCTAACTAATATATATATATATATATATATATATATATATATGTATATATATATATATATTATTTTACTACAAAGTGATCCTTCGTTTATATCTCCCTTCTTTTGTCTTGTTTTGTGAGAGATGGGTGCTCCATTACTATTCAAATATTGTAGGTGTGTGAATTCAGCAAAATGCCCCATATAGTTCAATAGTTCAAATAATAGTAGGTAATCAGGAGAACTGGTAATTGTTAGAAGTTGTTAACTTGAGCCTTTTATAGCTCAGCATATTAATGTGGCTTTATTTTTTATATCTCATTGTTATACTCTTCTGTTGGATGGTTAAGAACAAGATAAAGCGAGACCTATATAACAAAACATGTAACTTGTATCTGACAAGTTCAGTCACATCCCCAAAGGGTTTTCCCTGAAACCATGCACAGCAGTTTGTAGATCTTTTGTCAGTGTCAGCCATCTGGATGAGGCATGGCCATTGCTAGACCAAGTGGATCTCTGTGAAAGCCTGAAAGAATGTTTTCTCTCTAGGTGACTTTCCTTAAGCACACTATCCATCTTTGATCCATTTCCTTTATAGCCCCAAAGAAGAGCAGAATGAAAGGTATTCCAAGCATGGTTTTAGTATTACACACTGCTATCTTCAATGTAGTGGCTTGGCTCACAGATATCAGCGTATATAGTTAGGGTAAGAATTCTACCAATGAACTGCTAGTTTTAAAATCCTGATGGAGATTCTTAGGACCATTATCTTAGTCATTTTGTGTATATAAATGTATGGTTTTTCCCTTACCATGTTTTCTAACTTTTCTCCTTGCTCTCTCTTTGTTGTTTAATCCTTAAGTCTCTCTTATATTAGGGAGACTATACAATATTTACACATGCAGGTCTAGTTTATTTCAGTTATGAGTGTATCTTCAAGATGCATGCACTTATATATGAAGGCTTTGAGTTTATTATTCTTTATAGCAGAATAATATTTCATTGTATAAAAACACCACATCCTTTTCGTCCATTCCTTACTGGAGTAAGATGGAATCTCAGTGCTGTTTTGATTTGCATTATATGGATGGCTAGTGATATGGAGCATTTTTTCATATATTTATTAGCTTCTAGTATTTCTTCCTCTGAGAAGTGTGTGTTGATCTCAGATGCCCATTTTTGAATAGGGTCTTTAAATTTGGGGGCCCTAATATTTTTTTTAGTTCTTTATAAATTCAAGAGAGAAGACCTTTGTCTGAGGGCTTATTAGTTAAGAATTTTTTTCCAAACTTGTGGGTTGTCTTGCTCTGTTGGTAATTTCTTTTGATGTGCAAAAACTTCTTGGTAAGAAGAGGTTCCAGTTGTTAGTTTTTTCAAGCATTTCCCATGCAATTTGATTTTTGTTCCTGAAATGTTTGCCTACCCATATGCCTTTAAAATTTCCTCCTACTTTCTCTTCCAGGAGATTTAGTGGTTCTGTTTTAGTGTTTCTCTCTTCAACCCATATTGACTTTAGTGCATGGTGATAGGTTTGGGTAAGGTTTTAGTTTTTGGCATGTGGAGCGCCAGTTTTTCCAGAACTATTTATTAATGAGGCTATCTTTCTTCCAGTATGTGTGGCCCCTTTCTTGAAGAAAAGGTGGCTGAGTGTGTTTGCAGGTACTTCTGCGTCTTCTCATCTATTACATTGTTCCTCAGGTCTATTTTTCTGCCAATACCATACTGATCTTATCACAGTAGCTTTGTAGTATAATTTTCAGTCAGGAATTTTAATGTCTCCTGCCTTATCTTTGTTGCCCTGGATTGCCTTTGCTATTCTAAGGACTTATCTGGCTCCAAATAAAGCTTAGGAATGATTACTTTAGTTCTGTGATGTATGTTGGTGGTATTTTGATATGGATTGCATTAAATCTCTATAACAGTTTTGGTAGTATGGCCATTTTTACAATGTTATTTCTTCCTATCAAGGAGCAGGGAATATCTTTCCACTTTCTGGAATCCTCTATGATCTCTTTTTTCAATGTAGAGTAACTTTCAATGAATAGATCCTTTACTTCTTATTTAGATTAATTCCTAAGTATTTTATTTTCCATGGTGCTATTGTAAAAGGTATTGTTTTGCTAATCTTCCTCTAAGTGTGTTTGCTATCTCTGTAGAGGAATGCTATTGACTTCTGACTTTTGTCTATTGACTTTGTATCCTGCAATGCTACAGAATTTATGTATTAATTCTAGTATTTTCTTGATGGAGATTTTTGGTTCTTCCAAGTAGAGTATCATGTTATCTGCAAAAAAAATTTATAGTTTAGCTTTTTCTTTATTGGTTCTTTTTTCCTTTTTTTCTCTCTCTTGTCTGATGACTCTGGCTGATGACTCCAGAACTACATGAAATAGGAGGGGTGATAGAGCACATCCTTGTTTTGTACCAAATCTGAGAGTAAAAGACTTCAGTTTTCCCCCCATTTGCAATTATGTTAACCATTGGGTTGTCATAGATGACTTTTTTCAGATTGAGGTAGAGGCAGTCTAAACCAATTTTCTGTAGTACTGTGAACATGAATGAGCATTGTAGTTTGTCAAAAGCATTTTCTGCATCAGTTGAGATAATCATATAGTTTTTGGGTTGGCTCTATTGATACAGTGTACTATTTTTATAGATTTGCACATATAGAACTATCTTTGCATCCCTGGGATGAAATCTACCTGGTCGTGATCTTCTTGATCAGTTGCTGTATTCTAATTGCAAGGATTTTATTGAGGATTTTTACATCAATGTTCACAAGCAAGATTGCCCATAGTTCTCTCTCTCTCTCTCTCTCTCTCTCTCTCTCTCTCTCTCTCTCTCTCTCTTTTGTTTTTTTCATCTTTCCCTGGTTTGCTATCAGTATAATATTTGCCTCCAAGAATCATTTTGGGAGGGTTGCTTCCTTTTAGTTTACCTTGAAGCGTTTGAGGAGTATTGGGATTATATCTCCTGTAAATTTCTTGTAGAATTCAGCTGTGAATCCATTAGCTCCTGGGATTTTTTTGTCAGTAGAGTTTTTATTATATTTTGATTTTTTTTATTGTTATTGGGTTATTGAAAGTTGCTGTACCTTCTTGATTCAGTTTTGGAAATTTTACCTTTCTAGGAATCTGTCTATTTGTTCTGTGGCTTCAACTCTGTAAGGGTAATGGTTCCCAAAGTAGCTACTGATGATCTTCTGAATTTCTATTGTGTCTGTGGTAGTTTCACACTCTTCATTTCTTATTTCTGGAATTTGAGCCTTTTCTTTCCTCTTCTTCATGAAATTATCCAGGGGCTTACCAATTTTATTTCATCTTCGAAAGAGCCAACTTTTTGTTTCATTAATTCTTTGCATGGTTTCCTTTATCTCAGTTGAATTAATTTCTGCTCTAATCTTTATAATTTCCTCGCATGTTTGGGCTTTGGGTTTGTTTTGCTCTTCCTTTTCTAAACAATCTAGGTGCAGCAACAAGGTATTTATTTGTTCCCATCCTGTTTTCTTACTGTGTGAATTCAGAGCTGTAAATTTCCCTCTAAGAATTGCGCTCATTGCTTCCCATAAACTGCAGTAGCTTGTGTTTGAATTTTCACTGAATTTTACATATTGTTTAATTTCTTGTTTAACTTCATCTGTAACCCATTGGTTGGTGAGGAGGGTGTTGTTTCTGGTTTTTTTTGTGTGTGTGTGTGTGGTTTTTCTTGTCATTTATTTCCAGTTTCATTGCATTGTGATCAGGTAATATGCATGGGATAATTTCTGTTTTCTTTCATAGACTTAAGCATGAGCTAATCACTAGTATGTGGTCTATTTTGGAAAATGTCCCATGTGCAGCTGAAAAAAATGTGTATTCATCTGTGGTTGGGTGGCACACTCTGTATATGTCCACTACATCCATTTTTCCAAGTTCTAGGTCAGTTCTGCTAGTTATCCTAATTTTTGTCTGCTTGACCTACCTTTTGGGATAACAGTGTGTTAAAGTCTCCTGTTAAGATTGTGGTATTGAATATCTGATTTTCCATGTCCATCAATATTTGTGTTATATCATTGGGTAATCTCACGTTCGGTGTGTATATGTTTATGAGTGTTACCTCATTCTCTTCGATTTTTAGGGGTCTTGCCAGGTAGCTCTGTGGATTAAAGCACCTGATCTTACAGGTCACACATGAGCCAAGGACCATGGTTCAATCGCCATCTCCACATGGAGCATGAAACCTGCCCTTAAGGAAGCCAAAACAGCCAATAAACAAGCAAATGAACAACCAACCAACCAACCAAACAAACAAACAAAAACCCCAAACCTTCCCCTTGCATTTTTCCCCTGACCATTATGTAGTGACATTCTTTATTTCATTTGGTCATTCTTGATTTGAAGTTGAGACTGTCTGCAAACAGGATTGCTACCCCTGCTTTTTTGTGCAGTGTTGGGACATGTAGTATTGTTTTCCATCCTTTGACTTTCTGCCTGAGAATTTCTTTATGAGTTAAGTTTGTTTCTTGCATACAGCATATTGTTGGGTTTTGCTTCCTAATGCACTCTGTTTCTTTACTGTATATGCTGTTAATTCAGAGATTTCAGCTGTGTGATTCCCAATTTCTTCTATGCTAATGTCTCCTGCATTTGTTCTGGGTAGGCTCAGGGCTTGAGAATGCATTTTGCTCCTTTATCATTTTGTACAGCGTTGTCCTCTGACCTTTTGTGTAAAGCTTTGGTGCTCCTTTAAACTTTGCCCCTCTAAAAATTCTTACCCAAGCGAGATTATATGGCTGAAGCTGTTACAGTTTTGTATTTAAAGAACTACAAGCAGGAACACTAATAATGGATAGTGATGTTTAGCCGTTGACAAACCTTTGTAACTAATGGGTTTGTATTTTAGACAATAAGAGTAAACATTATGTCTGTGTAGCTAAGCAGATATTCAATAGGTAATTTGTAGTTAGTTTAGTTCCCCTAAGTTTTGTCTGATCGCTACCCCTTGATGTACCTGGGCTCTTCCATGCAGACTAGTTTTCTTGATTACCTGCTGCCACCTCTGTAGATCAAGAGGAAAAGAGAGGGAACACTCTCCTAAATCTGGGACCAGTAAAGTGTCTCAGCTTACCGTGTCCAGGACCATGTTTGAACTCATCCAGATAGATGTCCCTGGCTTGGGTGTGGCTGCAGTGCTCATATTCTTCCTGGTGAGGCCCACGGAAGTGAGCCCACTTTTTTCTTCTGGCAGGATGGCCTGCTGCTGGGTTAGCTTGGCAGGTCTGGCCCCTAGCCTCTCTCCAGAGACCTCAGCTTCAGAGTTTCACACCAGACCTGCCTGATGGAGGAGGTTCCTGTGAGTCTGCTGATCATCCCTCACACACGTCCAGCCTGGGCTGGGCTGGGGCCGGGGGGCATCTGGTGGGTCCGGAACAGAAGTTGTCACAGACAGGCTAGGCCTGGCCTGGGTCTGGAACAGATGTGGTGAGCACTGTGGAAGGTCTCACTTGTGTGCTCTGGAAAGTCTCACTCTGGAAACTGTGGAAATACTACATCATGAGTTTATACTTAGAGTTCTCCAGAAAAATGAAATCAACATGACTTATATCTATCTATTTATCTGTTATTTCTATCACCTATCCATCATCATCTATTAATGAGATCAATTATCTGATGGGATTAGAGAAAAAACTCAGAGTCCCTTCATCGGCCTTTTCCTGCCTGAGACCTAGAATGCCCAGTGGTGTAATTGAAATCGTCAGCTGGGGAGCTGACGGCTGAGATCCCCACAAGGTCTGAGAATGAGGACCAGCATGTTCATGTGCTATCTCGGGAAGGCAGGCACACGAACAGCTCTCATGTTTTCCCTTTTGGTTCACTTTACGACTCTAAATAGATCAGAGGCTGCTGCTCCTATAGCAGGGGGAAGTCTGCTTCACTGAGTCTGTATACTGACATGCTAATGTCCTCTAGAAATGCTTTTCCACGCTATGGCCCAATTTGATACATATAAGCTTCTGTCATAGAAATGTATACCATTATTCCTCATCTGAATTCCTAAAGGTCACCAAAAGAAAAAAAAAATGCAGGCAACAATATCCCTATTCCCTTTTCAAATCTCATTACTCCTTTTCTAAAATATAGTAATTCATATTTCTTAATTTAAAATTATATCAAAGCTACACAATTATTAACTTATTGATCTGTCCTTCATTTATTCATGCACTTTCTATAAATTTATATCATTTACAATTAAATGTGCTTTAGGAGTTTTTAATTTTCCTTGGGCTAAATGAAGATAGACAAAATTCACATAAAACACAGCTGGAATCACTAAATTGAGATCTCTCACGAACAAGTGCGCTAATCAGATACTTCTGCATTATTCATGTTTTTAAAATAAAACTATACATGTTTGTTAAATCAGAAGATTTTGGTTTTGTTATACTGTGGATAGCAACAAGTACAGCAGCAGTAACAATGAAAACCAACACTTGAAGCCTGAAGCAGCCATGCTATCTTGAAAGAGATTTATTTAGCTTTGATGGCTTGGCAGAGGTATTTTGTAATTTCTCTTACTCTAATACAGTTCCATTTGACTTTACCGCTTGTGCAGTGATTCTTTTTGACAGTAGTCATCAGTTTTGTATATCGTCATCTCCTTGAAATCACAAACATTTATTTTGCATCTAATTTGTTTCAGAAAAGACACAATAACCCTTGGAAAAAGAACTGAAACCAACAGAAGGAGGAATCCCTGTAGACAAATGGTGTCAGTGTTCTTACTCGGAAATGTGCTTGATGTTAAACTGACAGATCCCACTACACTAATACATCCCAAAATACTAAAGCATCTGATGTTCTAGGCACCAAAAGAAGCCAAAATATTGCCCAATGACACTAGAACTTTGAAGATACGCTTATTATCTTCAAGCCTCTCACAACACTGCAGGATCTGAGTTTCTGTAAGAACAGTATGTGAGGAGCAATTCTCTTTCTACTCAGTTATTCTGCCATTGCAATAGAGATATCATGTATTCAAAGTTTTAAAAAACCTATTTGCTCCTTATTAACAAGAAAGATAAGACTATGATAAATAGAATTTGGCTGAATCCTTACATTAGTGCTTCTATAGTTAAAAATCATGAACACATACATGTCAAAAACTAAATCATGTCCACAAAGTACTCTAAAATATCCTTGAATGTTGAAGGTAATATTATAGAAAAAAATAAGTAAGCATAAAAGACATTCAGTGAAAGCTTGACAACTTGTTTTTCAGTTAAAGAATACAAATAATGGATGCCCTCAGGTTTAATATCACATAAGAATTCCTTACAATTAATCTCTCTGTGGATATACATTCGTACCTAATGTCAAAATTTCCCATCCCTTCCTGTTCCCTAACTCCCAGGAAGCATCTTTGCATTTTCAACATCTGCAAGAAAATCTTTCTATTCTGCGACTTAGTGAGGCCGCGCAGCTCTTGTCTTTCTGGGTCTGGCTCATTTCATGTCAGACGATGATCATCACTTAGAACCATGTTGTAAAGATATGCGAGAGATGTATCCCTCTCACGGGTTAGCAGTACTGCATGGTTGTGTGACCTCAGTATCCATTAAAGCACATTTAGTTGATCTCTTGGCTTCTTTGAATATTGATGCTTTAAGCATAGCATGCAGGTGTCTTTTAGAAATACTGACTTCACTTCTTTTAGCTGTATATCCAGTAATAGGATTGCCAGGTTATATGGTAGTTTCATTTTTAACTTAGTGAGGAGCCAACATATTGTTTTCCATATGATTCTACTAGTTTGTAGTCCTCGTACTCATTCTCTAAGTGTCATGACAGGTTAATTAAAATGTTAAACAATACACCATTTATTTATTTATTTATTTATTTATTTATTTATTTATTTATTTATTTATTTATTTATTGAGACAGGGTCTCCCTATGCAGTTCGGGCTGGCCTTGAGCTCACTTTTGTTGCTCAGGCTGGTCTCGAACTCTCCCTGATCCTTCTGCCACAGCTTCCCAAGTGCTGGGATGACAGGCGTGCACCAATAATACATGACTTTTCAACAGTCATTTTGGAAATGACTTTGGACTTGATCTCTGAAAAGACACTTCATGGCCTTGTCTCAATTCTGTGACATGAGGCTGGTCACTAGAACATATGATACCATGCTGCTATGGGCTGTTAAGCCAAAATATAGCTGTCTCTTAAGAAAGAATGTACGTATAGAACTTATAGTGCATAAAAAAGTAATATGGCAATGGTTTACTACATGCTTTTTCTGCATATGTGAGAAAAGAAATTTGGAAAATGGTATAATAAACATTTTAAGAGCTTGTACTAATAAATATATCTTGCAGAATAAAAAATTAATATTTTCACTAGTTATGGACAAGTTCCATATATTTATTTGATATTAAATTAATAATTTAAATATTTCAAACGTTCTTTTTTAAAAATTTTTTTCAAACGTCTTTTTAAAAATTTTTATTTATTTATTTTCTTGTTTCAGAACCTTTGTTTGTTTATTCACTCATTTTTATGGCCGGCTTAGCCCGTCCTGAGGGCAGGCTGGCACAGCATGTGGTGCCGGGGATTGAACCGCAGTCCCTGAAGCCACTCAAGCTTTCCCAAGCAGGCGCTTTAGACCACTAAGCCATACCGCCAGGCCCCTGAGCCATCCCGCCGGGACCCTCAAACGTCTTTAACTGGCTTTTTACATTTGTTTGAATAACTTTTCACTTTAATGAATATTTTTGTGTTTTAATTTTAATGAGGGAAAACTAAAACAAATAACAAGAACCAAGGCAATAACAAAGCAACCTAAAAGTAAAAGTGGTGGAGAATTTCAAAATAAAAGTCGAAAATTAGCAGTGGTTGTTATATTACATAGTATTATCCTCAAATTTTATGAATATTTTAAAATTTGCACTCGTCCCCCTTTTTCTTTCAGAGGTATAATCTTGCTTTTACTTGTAAGTATGATGTTTATCACTCATTCTTTTCTTGATTTTTAAAAATTGGTTATACACGCCTTTCCCATTTTCATTAATTTCTGACAGAGGAAATCTTGTAATTTTAAAGCCATGTGACCCCAGGCTAAACTTCTGTAGAGTTCCAAGCAGTCATGGGTAATAAAGAAACTGCGAGTGTGACATGTTTATCATGTGTCAGCATGGCAGAGTTCTAATGGGATTAGTACTGTTACATTAATTAATTCTCATATGTTAATTCTATAGTGTTAATTAGAAAACATCTCTCTCTCTCTCTCTCTCTTCTGAAGACAAGGATGTTCTGCTTCTGGATTTCTTGATTGCAGATGCGGGGGCTGTCCAGTAGGTGTCACTCTAAGGCTGCCTTATTGTCACTTGATTCGTTTATGTTGCTAGTATCAAAGCAGAAGTAAACATGTTCCATTGCCTTAATGTTAAAACTATTAAATATATTTTAATGATAAACTGCGGTTGAAGATCCAAAAGCAAAAGAGATTACTTTTCACAGTAAGATTATTATTTTCATCTTCGCGAAGGCTTGTTTGTAGGCACAATGTGTATGTAATGTGTGTGCCAACTTCCTCTTAAAGGGCCTTATGAACTCAAATGTGCCGATGGAGCTTAGGTAATGTGGCCAAAGAGGGTTAACTTCCTCATTTCTGTCACCTATGTAAAGGTGATTGTAAGATAACATCCTGCTGGAAGTTATTTACTACTGTATCTAAACTTGCTCTTGAAAGTATGCCTTACACTTTAAAAATGTATTAAAGTAAGAAACACTTAAGGAAGCAAGTTTATTTTGTGATTCTTTTCCTTTAGAACATTTCCTTTAGAGCCTGTTTTACATTAATTCTTGCACTTAAACTTCCTTTGTTGACTCTAAGTCATGCCATTTTAGATTTCGATAAAGCTCTCAATAAAGAAGTTCTGTCTGCCTAATAGTTAGCAATCTAACACTTGGCAACCTGAAGCATGTGCTCACATTTTTTAATGTTTTTCTCAATGTCCTTACAAAGTTCTCTCAGATAAATAGTCTGAACCATTAAGTGCTGCTATTATTAATAATATTTAAAATTTCTGTTCTATCTCATTTCTGTGGTGCATGTTGGATTTTGTGTGTGTGTGTGTGTGTGTGTGTGTGTGTGTGTGTGTGTGTGTTTGCGGTACTAGGGATCAAACTCAGGACCTTTTGCTTGCCAGGCAGATGATTATGTCAGTGAGCTATCTCCCCAGCCCTTACAAGTTGGAATTAAAATGACTTATAGACTTATACTGTCCCTTGTTGAGGATAATAATAGCTGCCACTGGTGGAATGCCTGCTACAGGCTTGTGTCTTTCTGTATATTCAGGTATTTTTAATCGTCTCAGTAGGACAACTGCTCTACCCCCAAGATTCAAGCTGCCACTAAACCCAGTGTAGCTGCTACAGCTAGCATGTAGCACCAAAGGCCCCGTCTTGGGAAGATGGGCACACTGGGAGCTGACGAAACACGGAACCATAATGACAGTGTCACTGTTCAGTCCTCTTCCTGCTTCACTGACTAGAAAAATGAATATCTCCAAGAGTACAATTTGTCTTTCATCTGGAAACTTAAATAATATACACTGTTTATAGAGTTTAATGATTTCTTTTAGGGGCTCATACTATCATCTGTAAGACTTAGTGATACAAAATATAGCCCAATCACTAACAGGAAGGGCTACACCTAGTGGAAATCCTCATTACCTCAATATGAAGTGATTTCTGTCTATCAATGATTTCTAACAGGTATATTAAGTTTACATTAAAATTAATTTCTCCAGGGTACTGGATAATAAGGACTTATTTTTAAGGAGGAATAGGATAATATACTAGCAATTATGCAACCTTATAATAAGAGCCAGCACAGTAACTCACTGGACTAAGCGCCTGCTTAGGTAAGTTCAGGGACCAGGGTTCAATCCCCAGGTCCTGGCCACTATATGCCACACTGGCCCTGCCCCACGCTCACTGAGCTGGCCATCAAAACACGGCATAGTCATGCACACCAGCACCTTCTCAGTGCTGGGGAGGCTGAAAGCAGGAGGATCACTAGGAGTCTGAGCTGCAGAGTGAGACCCTGTATCAAAGACATAAAGGTAATAATGCTGATATTTTTGAGAGTACACTTTTGTCAGAAATTACTTCTTCACATGTAATACTTTTCTTTTTTGCCTGCTCAGTCCATCCTGCAGACAGTTCGCACAGCATGTGGTGCTGGGATTGAACAAAGATCCTGGGCACCTGCCTAAGCTTGCCTAAGCAGGTGCTTTAGACCTCGGAGCTATCT
The DNA here is from genome assembly GCA_004027025.1 of Myocastor coypus. NCBI lineage: Eukaryota > Metazoa > Chordata > Mammalia > Rodentia > Myocastoridae > Myocastor > Myocastor coypus. The sequence goes on from PVJA010014868.1 coordinate 32,669, forward strand.
TTCCAGCCCCAATATGCAGTACTTTCTCAGTCACTCATCTCCCCCTTCATTAAACTTAGGCCAATTTTACTTTTTGTAGCCCAGGCTGGTCTCAAACTTGCACCAATCCTCCTGCCTCAGCTTCCTGAGTGCTGGGATTACAGGCATGCACCACCATGCCCAGCTTTACTTCAGTTTTGCAATTCTTAATTTTATATGACTTTGTATTTTAGATTATTAGAATATGTGGAAAATTTGGCCAAATCACTATACTTAAATAAAATATAGATTAAATTTCTAATATTGGTTATGATAGAATAAAAAATATGTAGTGTTGCTGGATATTACTCAAAGTAAATTTGAATATGAAACATGTTTTCTTGTTTGAATTAAAATGATAGCAATTATATTGTAGAAAACTTCATAAAAGTAGCCGGGTGTCGTGGCGCTCGCCTGTAATCCCAGCACTTGGGAGGCTGAAGCAGGAGGATCGGTGTGAATTCGAGACCAGCCTGGGCTACAAAAGTGAGCTCGAGGCCAGCCTGAACTGCGTAATGAGACCCTGTCTCAAAAAAGACAAAAAAAAAAATTAATTTTACCTCAGAAATATTTTGAAACATAAAGTCCTATAGATGTGTAATGTATTTGAAATGAGTTTGAGTATACATTTATCTATGTGCATAAAATAATCAACTAAGTTAGTCTTTCAGATAATAAAGTAACAATTTTACTATATTTGTTTTAGCTCATTTTGCCTCTGTAAAGAAAGGTGGAAAAAAAAATCAATAATCATGTTATATCATTGCTTAATGAACTTTTCTACCCACAAGGAAAATGGAAAAAGTTTTGTCTCTTAGTTTAGAAACACAAAATAATTTATGAACAATTATTTTCTGATAAGTGAACTGAAATGTCTCCTGGTGTCATTTTCATATAATTTTAGGTTAAGTGTACATTATTATGCTGCCAATATTGAAAAAAGGGCATTTTGTCTTTTTTGTAATTTTTTTAAATTTTAAAAACACTAAAAAATAATAAACAATATTGCAGGAATTCAACAATTTTGTTATATTGGATATTATTCAAAGTAAATTTGAATATAAAATATGTTTTCTTCTTTGAATTAAAATGATGGCAATTATATTGTAGAAAACTTTATAAAAATTAATTTTACCTCAGAAATGTTTTGAAACATAAAGTCCTATAGATGCGTAATGTATTTGAAATGGGTTTGAGTATACATTTTTAAAAATTAATTGTTCAGATTATAACATATAACCATCAAAAATTGGTTTAAAAAGTTATAAGAAATTTAAGAAAAGAAGAAAACAACTAAGGATTAACTGCTCCTTTTAATAGACCAGCAGAAATCATCAGTACCATAATTCAAGCTATTATCTATCTATCTATCTATCTATCTATCTATCTATCTATCATTTTATATATATATATATATATATATATATATATATATATATATATATATATTCCCCCATTTTCCGTCTTCCTTTCTTTTGTTCTTTTCCTCATCCCAGTCTTTCCCTTCTTTGGAAGAGATTGTTACACTTTTACAAGATCTATATTATTTTTTGGATTTTATTTACTCTTTTAGCTTTTTATAGTAGAGAGACAATGCAATGTTTGTGCTTATGGATCTGATTTATTTCACTTACGAGTATGATCTCTACTTGCATCCATGTACCTATAAAAGCCTTGAATTTGTATTTTTTTTATAGCTGAGCAATATTTCTTTGTGGCTAAAGTACATCTTTTTTATCAATTGCTCAGTTGATGGACGTTTCAGTTATTTCCAAGATTTAGCTATAACAATGGTGCTGCTATAAACATGGGTGTACCTGTTTTGTTGTGGTATGTTTTCAGTTTTTTTGGGATAATAGCAAAGAAGGGAATTTTCTTTTTTAAAGAATGTATTGATCTTTTTATAAGAAAGAAATGCCAATGAGATAGTTTCAAAGCACTTTAGTAGGATGTCCATAATAACTAATACAATGCATATTGTTGTCTTTATAGTAGTTATTCAGAGTACAAAATGCAGACACCTTTTCTAAACACTATTAGAACAAATATTTCTTCTCATTGAACTAAGAGCAAGTAGTTGTGTACATAGTGCAAACTTCCATAATAGTAGTGGGTTATCGGCAGAACTGGTAACATCAGATGCTATTGACTTGAGCCTTTTACAGCTCAGTGTAATCTAGCTTTACTTTTTATACCTCATGGCTAAACTTTTCTGCTGGATGGTTAAGACCAAGTTGAAGCAAGACCTATATAACAAAAAATTAAATTTTGTGTCTGATAAGGACAGTCAAATTGCCTCAGGATTTACCTTGAAACCACGTACAACACTTTGTAGAACTATTGCCAGTGTCTATTGCCATTTGGCTGAGTCATGGCCATTGCTTGACCAATTTGCTCTCTGTGAGCCTGAGAAGATGTTTTCTTTCTAGGTGACTCTCTATAGGCACTCTATACATCATCAATCCCTTTCTTCTGTGGCCCCTTAATGTCCTTGAACAGAAAATTTGGGAAAACACTAAGTTATAGGATGTTACAGTACAGGTTCTCCAATGTCCTTAGTCCTCACTTATCTAGCAGAGCTAGGGCCAAAATATTGGCCATCTTTTCAGCAGGGCTTTGCTGTGCTATTACTCTATAATATAGGCACTTGAGCTTAACGTCACATTTTTTTCTGAATATCAAATGCCTTACCTTAGACTTAACATGGAACTGGTATATTCCATGAATCATTGATGTTCTCATGAATACCCATAGAATATGATAAAAACAATTAGACATTTTTACACAGAAATTTAGAAATCTAAATTTAGAAATCTACAAAGTTGTAGCAGGTCAACACTATGATAGTTTTCCTTGTCTCTTATTCTCTTTTATCATCATTTTTTAAACATTTACATGAGAGAGAGTATAGTAATATTTGATATGACATTAGCACACGTTGAAAAGACCAGAATAGCAGGCATTCCAAACATGGTTTTATTTAGTATTACCCATTGCTGTCGTCAGTGTCAAAAACCTATTGGAGATTCTTAGGACCGTTGTTTAAACTGTCTTGTTTACCTAAGTGCATGGTTTTGCCCCTGCCATGCTTCCTAAGTTTTCTGCTTGCTGTCCTTTCCTTGTATAATCCTTAAGTTACTGATTTCTCTTTAGTTGTGCTATGCCTTTCCGTTTTTATCACTTTTGAGTTCTCACACTAGGGACATTATACAATATTTACATATCTAGGTCAGGTTCATTTCGCTCATGGATATGCCTTCAAGGTACATCCACTTATATATGAAGTCTTCGAGTTTATTATTCTTTGTAGCTCAGTAATACTTCGTTATATAAAAATATCACATTTTGCTATCCATTTTTTAGGTGGTTGAGCATTTTGGTTGTTTCAAAGACTGGATATCACAAATTGTGCTGCTATAAACAGAGGAGCACAAACACCACTATGTTACGGTGTTCTCAGTTCTTCTGGGAAAATCTGGTCTCTCCCAGTAGAGGGATAGCTGCACTGAATGGGATTGCCAGTCCTAATTTTGTGAGGAGTCTCCACACTGATTTCCATAATGGTTGCACCAGTCTGCATTCCCACCAGCAGTGGAAAAGGGTTCATTCTTCCCCACAGCCTCTCCAACACTTGTTGTTGGTTGGTTTCTTTATGATAGCCATTCTTTCTGGGGTGAGATGATATCTAAGTGTTGTTTTGATTTGCATTTGATGGATGGCTAGTGAGGTGGAACATTCCTTCATGTATTTATTAGCTTCTAGCATTTCTTCCTCTGAGATGTGTGTGTGTGTGTGTGTGTGTGTGTGTGTGTGTGTGTGTGTGTATCCCAGATGCCCAAGGAGGGGAATTTTCTAGAGCAGTTCTAACTTGGGAAAAGATTGTTTCTATTCCTGACTGTATTCTCAATGGACATACCTCCTGAAATATGATCCATTTCGGGGCATAGAAACTATCTTTTAAAATCACCTAAGTCTCCCCAAAGGGATATTTTGAAAGACTGCAGAGGTAACAATCACGAGAAGACAATCACATGCTGTGTAAGCTTCTCTCAGGTGCGAGATTGCTCTTGCAGGTCCTGGTGAAGGATCAGCGCTTGTCCAATAGGGTGCACTCAGGGCTTGTTACGTGGCTGTTATCACGTCACCATCTTATGCTGGCTGAGAGCGTGAAAATGTCCCTCCAGTCATTGCAAGCAGAGATTCATTCTGAAGCTGCCATAGCCAGAGTGTACAAAATGAGCTCCTTTTGAACTCATTCACACGTTCCGCATATATGGAGGAGGTTGGCTTAGCATTTCTCTTTATGGCATCTGCACGGATCTAGCGTGGCACCCACCCACACATATAAGACAGATATACTTTTCATGTATATGGTACTGTTTAAAAACCATGCAAATTCTTCTTTAAAACTTTATTTCAGAAAGAGAAAAACAATAAAAATAGTGAGAGAATTTCAAAACAATTAGTAGGAAATTATCAATGCTGCATATTGTTACTTTCAGTGTAGTTGCACAGATTACAAATCATAGGTATGTAATTTTTTTGTTTTGTTTTTGTTTCGGCAGACCAGGAATCAAATTCAGGACCTTGCACTTGCCAGGCAGGCACTTGGGCCCCTGACCTATCTCGCCAGCCCCAGGTATTCAAACTTGATCAAACAATTTAAGTGTTAACTTTTTTTTCAATGAAGTAATGTAGAAATTAATAGTGTAGTTATCTTAGCTATCTCGCAGTTACACATACTATGTATAATATGTATTATATGCACCTTATATATAGATATAGAACATAGTATATATATATATATATATATATATATATATATATATATATATATATATAAATACATGGCAATACATAGTATACATGCTCTTTACATCATATATATATATATATACACACACACACACATATTTTTTCTTTTCCCTTCTTTCATTTCTATTTTATCCCATTCCAGTTGTTCTTTCCTTTTGAGCAGTTTCTTTCCTTTTCATAGTACCTTTTATAAATTTTATTTTTATTTACTTTTAATTTATGTATGTTGTAAAGGTCTTGTTACATAGCTTGGACTCACAGTGATCCTCCTGTTTTCAGCCTCTCTAGCGCTAGGATTACAGGTGTGTGGCACCATGCCCAGCCTCAGTCACAGACTCAGCACAGCCCAGGGCAGGGTCTACATAGGATGAGGTATTAGGGATTGAACTCTGGTCCCTGAGCTTGCCAAAATAGGTGCTTACTCCACTGAGTTATCTTGCCAGCCCTCGTGGTATCCATTATACATTTTGGATCTAGTTTACTCTTTAACTTTCTTATGCTAGTGAGACAAAATGATATTTACACATGTGAGTCTGATTTAGCTCATTTATAAATATGGTCAGTAGTTGCACCTATTCAGCTATGAAAGTCTCGAATTTGTCCTTTATAGCTTAGTAGTACTCCATTGTGTAAAAATATGGCATCTTTTTATTCATTATTCGGTTGATGAAAATGTGTGTTGTTTGCAAGATTTAGTTATTGCATATTGTGCAGCTGTAAACATGAGTGCACATATATTGCTGTGGTACGATGATTTTAGTTCTTCTGGGGAAATATCCAAAAGGGAACAGCTGGGTCAAACAGGACTTCTAACACTCGTTTTTGAAGATTTTTCCTACTGATTTCCATGGCAGTTGTACTGTTTTACACACCCTCTAACTGCAGTGCAAGTTCTCTTTCTCCTCACAGCCTAGTCAGTATTTGCTATTAGTTGACTTCTTGGTGTTACTCCCTCTGGGGTGAGGTGGAATTTCAGTGTTGTTGTAATCTCAATTTCTCAGATTTCCAGTGCTGTTGAGTACTTTTCATATATATGTTTGTCCTTTGTAGCTGTTCCTCTGAGAAATGTTTATTCATCACAGATGCCTATGTCTGGATTGGGGTTTCCAATTTAAGATGATCTGTTTTTTTTTTTTTTTCAATTCTTTATATATTATAGGTAAAAAAAATCTTTGGTCTGAGGGACAGTTGGCTAAAAATTTTTCCCACTCTGGGTTTTCTCTGTGCTCTGTTGGTGAATTTTTTTTTTATATATATTCAAGCACATTCTTATACATTTCGTTTCACTTTTTGCAAAAAATTGATGAATTGAGGGACATAACTGTGCCTGCTTCATGCCTACAGAAGAGAGAAAGAGACTTATGACTATAGAATTCCTAAACTGAAGAAAATGAATTTGACCCCAGGTCTGCATTTTATACCAAATGCCTCCTCTGTCAGCCTGGGGGAGGTCATTTTTGTTGATTCCGCTTTCTACACTCTGGACCGATGTGGAAAGCCTGGGGGGGGGCGTCTTAAGCCCCTGCACATTATTATGATTAAGGAAGCGGGTCCCTTAAGATCGCAGGCACTGAGGAGAACATTAATTCTTATAAATTTTTATATAAAACAAAACAGTAGGTAAAACTCAATCAATTGCTCCCTCCTAGGCTGTGCACTCATGAGAAACTAAACTATAAGTTTTGCAGCTGAGGCTATTTTACTTTTATGAAGCTACCAAAATAATTTGCTTCTATACAATGCAATTATTGTCATATTTGAAATGACCACACCCGATATTTATGTTTTACTAAAAGCTAATGTAAGACGTACCGCCATAAGAGACGGCACTGAAGCATTCCACTATCATCATCCCTATTTAAATTGCATATCAAATATGTGCAATATGTATTTTTTAGTTAATTGAATAACTATGTTTCAATAGTTTTGTTAATACTTTAGATAACATAAGATAGCACCTATCATTTAGTCCATGACCTCTTGTTTAAAAGCATTTTAAGGCCAGTGAGATGCTTCAGCGATCTAAAGTGCCTATTTAGGAAAGCTCAGGCAACCACCGGGACTGCGGTTTAATCCCTGGCACCACATGCTGCACCAGCCCCACCCCCAGGGCAAGCTGAGCCAGCCATAATAAAAAATAAATAAATAAAAGCATATTGATTTTTGCATGTATACATTATCATCATATTTCTGGTTGCATTTCAAGAAGGGAGCTTATGTTCTACATACTCTTCAACATAAATTAGAATACTTAGTTATGAGAAGCCTTCACTGGTTTTGAGCTGCCATATCCTTAGCATAAGCCAGCGACTAAGAAGGATGAAAGTATGGTCATCGAAATTCCACATCCTTGGACTACACAAGCTTTCATCATTCATTCACTTTGAACTATGGGAAAAGAGAGAAAGAGAGAGAGGAAGAGGGAGAGAGGGAGAGGGAGTGGGAGAAAGAGAGAGGGAGAGGGAGAAGGAGAGAGAGAAGGAAAGAAAAAGAAGAATGAAGTGTGTGTAGCTTTTCCTTATTTCTCATTCTCATTTTCATGGAAAAAAGTTGCTATGTCACAAATGGGTACATGGACTCCCTTCTCTGGGTCCATCCAAGGTCCAGAATATTTACTGGATAAGTAGCTCTCAGGGCACACAACGTCAAGTCATCTGTTCGCATATACATCTGCGAGGTGCATCGAGATCACCAGGGAGGGCAGCGCTCTAGGGAGTCACTGGACATGACTTCTACCAGCCGGACTATCAGAGAGAACCTCTCAGAAAGACCAGGATACCGTGGGAGCACACACTTCTGCGGAGTTAGCTTGGTTAGCAAACTGACTCGGTTGTTTAAGCATGTACAAATGAGCTTAAAGCTCCATAAAGCACACATAGCCTTTTGTTTTTCATGGCATTAAAAGACATTAACTAGGGGGGATTCATTGTAGAGTATTGAAAATATATGTTTCTGACAATATCAGGAATTTTAAATTGAGAACTCTCTCCTAGGAAGTATATATAAATTTGGTCAATTTTGCTCATTTATTTTTTTAATTATTAGATACAATTATTTCAATATCTGAATCATTTGGGATGATAACAGCACCTCTTAAATTCTGATTTAATTCTTATGAAATAGTAAGCCTCATTTTTGTTGAATAAACACGTAGAGGAATCCTGGGCTTCTATTTTTGCCTTGCACCATGTTAATCTGATAACTTTTCCGTGCCTCTCTAATAAACTCAATTATAAATATTTCATTCCATTTGATAGAAGACACATTTGTGATTCTTTGGACTGCTTGAACATCAGCAGAGTGTTTGCAAGGAGAATAATAGGTACCAACTTTCACAGAATTGGTATGAGTCTTGAGTCTTGAACTGAGTCTGACATACATAAAACATTAAATTCTCTGTCTTTACCGAGTTTTTTTTTTTTTTTTTTTTTTTTTTTTTTGGACTCCGAGTACTAAGGCACTTTAACGGGGAAAGTGTCTCTTGACTTTCAGAAGGTGCATTTCTCAGTAGACAGTTAAGATTTTCCGGAAGGGTGAGATATTTAAGGTTCCTGACAGAAGTGACGCCTCTAAGCCTCACAGAGTTCATGGCCTGTGAACTAGATCCCTGCGCCTGCTGGCTGGCAACAGCCTAAGAAATGCAACCAGAGCTGAACAGCGCCTGACTGGAAAGGTTAGAGTTAATTTCAGCAGCAGGAGAAAATGTTTTTATGGTTTTTCCAAAGCCCTGGGGTTTAGCACTTATTGGCCAGTTGTTTGCACTAACTAGCACTCTTATCTGTGGAGCAGTTTCAGTGGGAATGAGTCTTCTTATCTGCAGACTTGCTCTGCAAAAAGGCAAAAGTCAGAGACCTGTGGCTGAAGGAACTGACAGAGAAATGCAAAAGGGACGCAAGGCATTACGGCATTACGGCGCGACGCTGGGTTCACAGGCAAATCCCGACACTCCTTGCGCCAGCATCATTATCTTCTGGCTGTTCCTTTGACAGTCCTTTATACACGCGAAAACCAGACTGCTTGCATAATTGGAATTCCTACTGTGACCACAGGGCCGCTAAACCTTTTAATTGATGATGCCAGGAATTACGCATACTTCAAAGAGTGCATTCCAGGGAATAATAATGCATCGGACACAGAGAGACTGTGTTTAAAAAGATTGTGTTTCCCTCCGTGCTTTCTCATTGTCACAGAGGAAATTGCCTTTCTCGAAGCTGTCTGCAAGTTCCGATACAACAGATTTCAACGAGTTTTCCAGCGTTTGAGCAAATGGTGACTTTCACTCTGAACCCCTTCTAAACTTAAGGAAGATAAATAAGCCAAGAGTCTTACAGTCTACACTTCTGTGCTTGAGAAAAAAAAAAAAAATTAACAAAACTTAATCTCAGAAAGACCTCATTGAAATGAACATAGAATACAATGCTTTTGCCTTTGATTTTATTCTGGGAACACGTGAGATCACTAAGGAAGCAGCAAGCTTGGAGGATCATTCCCCGAGTGCTTCCTGCTCTTGTAACTTCTACTGTTCTAGGGAAAGCACTAGGACAGTTGAATAATCAAGTTGCTGCTGCTTCTTAGCATCTTTCTGAGGAGTAAACAATGTTATTGTTCTACAAGCACATGCTGTCACTCTGAAATTAATATGATTATCTGAATGGGTGATTAACTTAATCACAATCTTTAAAGTGGTAACCCATGAAAAACAATGTTTCAGACATAATTAGAAGAAAGACAAATGAACTTCGTGCAACAAATGCGAGGTTTTGTCTGATACTTCTTAATCGTTCTGGAGTTGTTATGTGTGCAAAGAAGTTAAAGAAAACCTTGTGAGCCTAAATGAATCGTTATTGTTCATTTGATAATCAATAGACCAGCAGTACTTAAGTCACCAAAGATTCTTAATTCATTATAGCGTTATGAAATGTGATAGAAAGCTAATATGTACAAATTTCACTATAAGTGAAATCTGAATTAACATGAGGCTCGTCAAAGAACACAGCATTTTGAAATCTGGGTAGTCATTATGTTTGAATGTAAAAGATTTTTAAAACCAGAATGTTACATTTGTATAGTCTATACCCATTTATTTTATTTGCTTTCACATCTCTATTTATATTGGAATGCTGAATTTTAAATGATAAATTTTATGTTTTGGCTTTTGTCTGTGGTAAATATTTTTTCCTTTAAATTTTGTTGTTGGATGCCTTGTTATTTAAGTTCAACACAGTCAATATGGGAGAATATTATATATATAAGATTTTTAGAAGAAGAAGAAAAAGTAAATCCATTCCTCCGAGTCAGTGATTTTTCACTTCAAAGCCTGAGCTCTGAGGTTTATCAAAGTACCTGAGCCTTTGCCTGGTCTTTGAAGAGACTCCAGTCTTCCCCAGCATAGCAACATTCCATCAGCATCAACACTTCGGCTGGAGAGTGGAGGAGCTGGAGTAGGAAATACAAATAACCCCAAAGTGAAAATATCCAGTCCTAGTTTCAGTGCCTGACGGTAAGCTGTTGGGAAGCTGTAAGGTTCCTAAGAGCTGCGCTCCCCTGTGCTGACCGTCGTCTTCCTTACATAGCAGACTTGAAGCCAATGTTGCTGGGTGGAGGCTGACGGTAAGAGGTCAGCCACTCTTTACAAGCCATCAGCCAGTGTAACTTTAGTGTGACTCTTCCGGTGGGGCCAACATGTGCTGGGACATAATGACACAGTGTGACAATAAATAATGCTATGGCCAGTATTTTACACCAAATATTCAGTTTTTCACAGATTCAAGAGAAATATAATTGCAAAGATAAAATAATTTCTAGAATATTAGATTTCATCAAATCTAGTATATTAAAGAAAAATCATTTTTAAAGTGTGAATATATTTATTGTTATTATTTTTTTAAATGGCCGGATCAGGCTGCCCTGGTGGCGGGGCTGGCACAGCATGTGGTGCTGGGGATAGAACCACGGTCCTTGAAGTGGCCTAAGCTTCCCTAAGCAGGTGCTTTGGACCCCTGACCAATCTCACTGGCCCCTTAAGTTTTAATAAAAATTGAAAACATCTTCTTTCTGAAAGGATTTGAGATGAAAAAATCTGACAAATAGTTTTACCTGAGAAAGAATTAGAAATTTGAATTTTTTATTTTATATTATTTTATTTTTTTATGTGTGGTACAGGGCTCACTACCCAGCTTGGATTCATAGTGATCCTCCTGTTCTCAGCCTCCTCCCTAGAGCTGAGATTACAGCTGTGCAGCACCACGCCTGGGCTCGGTCGACAACTCACTGCACGGGGGGCTTGTGGTGCTGGAGATGGAAGCCCAGTCCCTGCACTTGCCTAAGCAAGGACCCAGTCTGCTTAGTTATCACATCAGTCCTAAAAATTTGGAATTTTAAAACTATAGCTCAATGGACTAAAATGCCTGCTTAAGCAGAGTGCAACAGCCAGGATTTGATCCCTGGTGTGCCGTGCTGGGCGATTGAGGCTGGGCTTGGGGGTGCGTGCCTGTAATCCCAGCACTTTAGAAGCTGAAAACAGGAGGATCACTATCTCTGTGATAGGCCCTGTTCTAGATAAAAACAAAACAATGTTTCAAGTTCTAAGCCCCCTTTTTTAAAGTAGTGGCACAATGAAGTGTAATTACTTCCCAGTTTCCCGCTGGATCAGATACAAGGCTTGCTCTTCTAGTGTCTCAGGATTTCATCCTGAATGGAGAAATGTGTATTGATACATAGCCATAGAAAATACACGGACATGTTGTTATGTGTACACACAAAAAGTCTAAAACAGAAGTAGCCGATTTGGGTGCCAGATAAATGAAGCCTAGACAGTGTTAAACTAAAAGCAACCACTTGGTGGAAAGAAAGCGGCTGTGGTATTGTCGAGGTCCAATTGCTTATTGACGTTAGAAACAAGGGCACAGCATCTGGAGAAATGGTGTGGCAGGACATCAGAGGCAAAACATTGGAAATAATTTTAGAATTTATTAACTGTTTCAGACCGGAAACAAAGTTTGCTCCAGAAAACTTCACAGGTCTAACGCACAGGTATATTAACTTTTAACCTGTCCCACGGTATTTGGATGGACACTTTGGCTCTTCGGGGGCTCTCTATCACTTCTTATCCCTAATTTGGTTCCTACAGTTTTGAGGTTTTAGGAAGAAATCAAATATAGACGAAATGAAGACGTCTGAGTGTTCAACTTCAACTATATTCATGTGATCTTATGCATATGAAAATATAGGAAATTACTTTTTTATTTTTAATTTTATTTTAGGGAAGGATCTACAGTATGTTCAGGGATTTCTAGTGATCTGTCTGTTTACAGCCTCCCAAGAGCTGACAAATTTCTACAAAATGCTGTATACGGTTTCAAGGTAAATCGTGAGGGGATTTGACTGACCTTGTTAGATACAAAAGCTACATGTTTTGTTATACAGGTCATGCTTTAAGTTGGCCTTAACCACCCAACAAAAACGTTTAACCATGAGGCATAAAAAGTAAAGCCAGATTAGTATGGCGACCTGTAAAAGGCTTAAATAAGCAGCTTCCGACATTGCCAGTCCTGCTGATAACCCACTACTATTATGGAAGATAGAACTATACATACAACTACTTTCACTTAGTTCAATGAGAAGAAATATTTGTTCTAATAGTGTTTAGAAAAGTTATCAGGTCTGCATCTTGTACTCAGAACAACTGTTATGAAGACAACAATATGCATTATATTAATTATTATGACTGTTTTACTAACATGGTTTGAAACTGATTGTTATTACTTATTAAAATAAATTTAAAAACTATATAAAAAACAGCCAGAATTACAGGTGCATGAACCACCACACCCAGTCTCAATTGCCATCTCAGTGAGCCCTGGGGGTGGGGCTGGCAGGGCAGGGCTGGCAATTGAACTCCTGGTCCCAGTGCCTGCTTGCAGGTACTTTGGCTTTTGGTGGCCCTCATGAAGATAAGTAATTTCTAATCTCTTGTGGGGGCAACTTACTTGGGTTCCCTTCTGTCTCTCTCTTTGATAAAAAGCTTTTCTTTTTCTCAATAAGTATATTTACTCTTACAAAATGAGATTTCTCAATCTATAATTCTCTCTCATTAATATATACTACATATATAAAAAACCAATACTCTATATACTGTAATAACATATATCATAATTAATATCAATAAACTTAGCAGTCCACATATTTAAATCCACAAACATGAAGTATTTCTTCATTTGCTGAATTCTTTCTTTTTATTCACTAATATTTTTTAATTTTTGCATAAAGGGTGTAAGCATGTTTTATTTGATGGATATTCAAGTAATTTTTTCTTTTGATATATGTTTTAAACTTTCATTTATTTTACTATGAAGAGTAAAAATAGAAGCAAATACATATAGCAGAAACAAAGTCAGAAACAAAGTAGGCTGAGACACTCCCCATTCCAAAAATACATACCCATATACAATAAAAAGATTTTATTGTCTTTCCATAAGTAATGTGATTAATAGCATTAATTACGACTGGATATAATGAGCAAAAAGCAGTAACTACTTGATTCCTTGGTAAGACACTATATGTCAGAGGGTTGGAAAAATATGCTACTAATATACGGGGACATTCCATGTCAGTAAATTTTTAGCAGCCTTTTTGTATGGCATGATAATATATGTCCTCTAAAATGAAAGGTAATTGGTTGCCTTTGGTTCATTGGATAAGTAAAACAGAGAGACAATGCTTAGCAGGAATCATTGGACTTGAGTCAATACATACACCACTGGAATGTTGCCCTATGCCATGCACTGACTGAAGCAGCAGGCTGCCAGGTTTAAGCGAAGCTCGGCAGAAGGGAAGAGTCGATACGCACAGTCTTCACTATGAGCTGCTCTGCTATGTGGGCCATGTTATCTAGGAGATGGAATGGAGCTGGAAGTTGCGGTTGCAGATAAAGAAACTTTTAGGATTGCATTTTGAACTGCAGTGAAGATCTTCAGGATTTACAGACAAGCAGTTACTGTCGTATTAAAAATGCTCCTTTTTTTTTTTTTTTTTTTTTTTTTTTTAAAGAGCAGAATATATTTATGGATGGGAAAAAAAGCTTCTTCCCGGAGAAGGAGAGAATGTGATGCCAAAGAACCTGTCTTTTCTATAAGAACCTATGAGATATAAGGAAGCTGTCTTCAGAAACATACTTATAGCTATACATTCTCACATCCAGAAAGCAGAATGAGCCCAAGTTCAAAGAAAAACTAGAGAAAAGCCCAAAGAGTGCAGTGTATTTGATCGATTTCCTAGCTTCATGGCTCCCAATATATTCCCCTTTTTCAGTTTGCTTTGTCACGGATGTATGAGGATATAGGGGTAGGCTCACAGTTCATGAACAAAAATCAAACTGCCTGGGGAACTCTTAAAAGAATTAGCAACTGGGACCTCCTGTTATTGGGAAACTCTTGCAGGTCAAAAGAAATTACCAACAGAGTGAAAAGACAACTCACAAATTTGAAAAACGATCTTAACTGATAAGTAGTCAGACGAAGGTCTTTTCTCTAGAATTTATAAAGAATTAAGAAACATTAGGGCCCCAAAATTTAAAGACCCAATACAAAATGGGCATCTGAGATGAGTGCACACTTCTTGGAGGAAGAAATACAACAAGTAAAGAAATATCAGCTCTCTCCTCTCCTCTCCTCTCCTCTCTCCTCTCCTCTCCTTTCTTCTCCCCCCTCCCCTCCCGACCCCTGCCCTCTCTTCTCCTCTCCTCTCCTCGCTGCCCCTCTCCCTCTCCTCCTCTCCCCTCCCCTCCCCTCCCCTCCC
>PVJA010014869.1:0-46370 GCA_004027025.1 Myocastor coypus
CCATTGAGCTCATGGATGGGGATGCTTCCTATGTGCCTCTAAAGTGGGTAGCAGCAGTGTTTGACAAGGTCTCTGAGAAGCTTCCAGGCAAGAGGCTGTTTGTGCTGTCCATCCTTGGCCTGCAGAGTTCAGGGAAGTCCACCCTGCTGAATGCCCTTTTCGGGCTGCAGTTCAGTGTCAGTGCAGGCAGGTGTACCAGGGGTGCCTACATGCAGCTCTTGAAGGTGGAAGAGAGCTTCACAGAGGAACTTGGAATTGATTTTCTGTTGGTTGTAAACACAGAAGGACTTAGGGCTCCCGAACTCTGCAATAAATCCCAGACTAAGGACAATGAGTTGGCAACCTTTGTCATTGGACTTGGAAACTTGACACTGATCAATATTTTTGGTGAGAACCCATCAGAGATGCAGGATATCCTACAAATAGCTGTCCAAGCCTTTCTGAGGATGAAGCAAGTGAAAATCTCCCCAAGGTGCCTCTTTGTCCATCAGAATGTGGGGGAAGTCACAGCTAAGGAACAAACCCTGGAAGGATGAAGACGCCTACAGCAGAAGCTCGATGAAATGGCAGCATTGGCTGCTGAGCAGGAACAGTGCTCAAATGTGTCCTGCTTCAATGATGTCATCAAGTTTGATGTCAACACTAACGTGCACTACTTCGCACACCTATGGGACCCCAATCCCCCAATGGCTCCCCATGGGGGTATTTTATAAAGAGATTATGATGCCTAGAAGGAAGCCAACCAAATATCATTCATTATGACAGTGGAAAAATAATCCAAAGGGATTACACAAAATTTTCATCCTACTCTTCAATTCTTGGCCAGAGTGCTAGGTTCTTGAGGGCAACAAGTTTCCAGAGAATGAGTTAAAGGATTCAAACATCTTTAGAATTTACTGTTTCCTGAGGTCACTGATCCCACATTCTGTGTGGAACCCTGCCTGATTGCCCCAGCTATGTGTCAAGTTGTCTCAGTATTTGGAGCTGATCAAAGGTAGAAGGTACAAGTCATCAATCTTCTCGCCATTCACAGGCTGCTAATTCTCCACATAGGCAGCTTCCACCTAGATTTTTAAGGATGCTGTGGAGATATGTCAATGGGACAGAGGGACAAAACTGCCATGGAAAGGATTTTCATCCATTTTATTTTATTTTATTTTATTTATTTTAAATTTTATGTGTTTGGTACAGGACCTCACTATGCAGCACAGACTCCTAGGGATCCTCCTATTTCAGCCTTGCCAGCACTGGGATTACAGGCTTGCACCACCAAGCCCAGTTTTGGTGGTCAACTAGGTACGGCCAGGGAGGGGCTACACAGCATGCAGTATGCAGATTGATCCCAGATCGTTGTGCTTGCCTGGTAGATAGACTTCTGAGATATCTCCACAGTCAACTCTCACTTTAACAATCAACTTCTCATTTTAACAGACCCTTAAGCAAGACAAGCCTCAGAGTCCTATTCCTAAGGACAGCACTGTGAAATGCCAGCATAGGGAGCTTTGTGTAGGAGATTGCAACTAGTAAGAGTGACCACGTGGGCTGACTTCATCAAATGGTAGAAGTCGTGCTCCTTGAATTCTTGGGGATCCTCAGCCTATTGCAGTATTTTGAGCAATTGGGATATGGGTATGGAAGGGATTTTTTTAGTTAGGATTTACTGTTGATTAAATAATAATGCTCAGTAGGATTTAGTTTTCTCACTTTCAAATATCAAGCCTTTACTCTTTCGGGTCTTACATTTTGTAACTACAGTAACACATTTGATTTCACCAAGTCACAGATGAAGACTTTGACATAGGATAAATAATTCCTTACAGTTCTCTCATTTGTGCTTTGGAATAGTGTCTGTACTTTGGGCTTTTGAGGTGATTTTGAAATATGTTGAGTTTGGAGCTATTGGGATAAGATGTATATATTTTCTGTATGAGAGAGAACGTGGATTTTGAGCACATTGATGTGTAATGTTTTGCTTTAAAAGTTTATCTGTTCCAGAACTCATGTAGAAATTCAAATGCCATTGTAACAGTTTTCAAGGTAAGACCTTTAAAAAATTAAAAATATGAAAAGGCAGGACCTTTGATAAATGATTATTTCAAGAAGACTATGCCCTCACTGTGTGACTAATGATCTCATCAAAGAGTGAAATTCATCCATTTTGCTTCTACTACTTTACTCTTCGCTGTGTGATTACTTAGTAAGAAGGCCCCTGACAGGCACCAGAGTCAATATTTTGGTCTTTTCAGCCTCCAGTTCTGTGAGCTACAAGTTTCTGTTCATTATAAATTACCTACTCGTTAGGATCCCATTATAGCCATCCAAAATGGTTGAAAACAACATTCTATATTTATTTTGTCTTGTGCTGCCTATGCTTCCCTGTGTTATTAAATTTTCAGTCTCAAATTTTACATGAGTAAGCAAAGGATGCAAGTTGGAAATCTTATTGTCATCTCTAAGTACAGTAGAAAGAGAATCTAAAATTGTACTATCAGAAGTAAATAAAAGATTAAAAATCTGACTATGCTGCTATCATGCTATTAAAGTTGGTGTTACTCTAACAAAATACCCTTGACTAAATAATACGTAAATAATAGAAGTATACTTCTGGAAGCTGAAGATACAAAAGCAAGACCTAAATTTTTTTGTGAGTACTGTCTTTGGTCTCTGTTTCATTCTCACATGGTAGAAGGCACAAGCAATCCATTCTCCCAGGGCAATAATGCTTCTAACTTGTTCTGTGTCAGCTTCTTATAAAGCGCAAATGCTTTTCATCAAAGAGGTACCAACATTGCTGAATTACTTTCCAAAAAGTTCCAGCTATTCCTATCACAACAAATAAATATTGGAAGATATTTATGCCATAGCAGAAATGTATCACCATTAGTAAACTATGACTACAGCAGTGGTCAGTGTTAAAATTATAGCTTGAAACACATGATTTAGAAAAAAAGAATGATCAGAAAGCACTTAGGTATGGTACAATCTTAGAAATATAAGAGAAAAGAACTCCAAAGAAGTGAAAGGAAAGAGATTATAAAAATTAAATTAGAAACCTAAAGCGGAAGACAGAAAATCAAAGAGAAACATAAAACAAAATTGATGAAATCCAAATCTGTTTTTTTTTTTTTTTGAAACATTTTCTTTAAAAAAGGAGAAAAAAACTCTTGCTAGGAAAAATGTGAAGGTAAAATTCTGATATTACAGTAGTGATGATACCAGAGCATATGAGTCCAGATATTAAAATGGTAAAGAAAGAATTTTTTAAGGAGCAAGCCCATACCCACAAACTTGATAACTTAATGAAATGGGCCATGTCCTTTGGAGACACAATCTGCTGAAGTTTAGAGAAGAGTTAAGGCTGTTTGCATATCTCATTTCTGGAGCATGTAGCATGTAAGAGACTCTAAATTCAATTTAAATGGATTATGTTTGTGTGTGCATACACAGACACACATATACACATGTACACAAAAGAATAAAAATAAAAAAAGTTTTGATAATCTGAATAGATCTATATGTATGTAGGAAAATAAATCAATGACTAGTAGTCTTTGAAAGCAAAGTCTAGTCTTTTAGATGTGTGCAGCTTCTGTCATACCAATTATTGCTATATTCTCAAGTAAATATTTATTTTAAAGAACCATTTTTGAATGTCTATTACTATATTTTGTGAAACATCATATAATTTCTAATGCTATTTTTTTCTATCATTAATTTGTATTCTTTAAAAATTATAATAATGAGAAAAAAAAGCAAAGAACACCAGGCCCAAGTTTGTTAAATGATAAAATAAGAAAATATCTGAGTGTATCACACTAGCTTTTATTATGTCATCCAGAAAATAAAGTCATAAGATACAAGTACAGTCTTTATTTCAAAAAAAAAACTTTTCCAAGAGTCCTTTAATAAAAAAAAAAAATTGAAAGCAACAGTAACCAAAAGAAAAAAATAACCTGACTATGAAAAAGAATATTTCTCAGTACTACATCATAATTTGAAAATGTCTTATTTTGTATAATACAATAAAAAGCATGGAAAGAAATAGGAAGTATGAGCCATTCCTGAGAAGTTAACATATTCTCTAGGGAAAACGTCATTAGACTTGGCCAAGGATATCAAATTTTGTGATTTACATACACTCAAAAGGTAAAGGAAAACATAGACAAAACTTAGAGGAAAATGGATTAATGATATCTCCCAAAAGACTTTCAATAAAGATGCATATAATTATGGAAAAGGTAAGAAAGAGAAATTCTGGAACTAAAAATTGCAAAATTAAATAAATGATTAACTAATTGCTTCAACAGAAAATTAAACATCCAGAGAAATAATAAGAGAACTTTAACATAGGTCATTTGGATTTACCTGATCTCTCATCGAGACCAAGGAAAGACAACTGGGTGATTATATGAATTCCAACAAATATATGCATACGTAAAGGTCAAGGGGGAGAAGGAGAAATGATAGAGGAAAGGATGCAAGGAAAGGGAGAGAAGGAAAGAAGGGGAGGAAAGGAGAGAGGGCCAGGAGGAGGGAAGAGCACAAGAATGTTTTATGCCTGGTATGTACCCCAGGTATTTAGAACTTTCCTATTTAGGGCAGTGGTACCAGGAGTTGCTTTAGAATTTTTAGGGAGTGAAGTATAAAAAAACCTCCAGGTGTTTTTAGGAGATTTTCTCCTGGGAACCTGTTTAATATTCTGAAATTGCTATAGAATCATAGCCTTGGTGCCTGTCCTCATTCTTCATCTCTGCTTCCTAGTTGGAGGTGGGATTGCTTGTTCCTACACACAACACACAATCTACCTACTGCTTTTACAAGGACCTATTTTATGGTGCTTGAATTTTCAAGCTTGAACACTGCAAATTATATATATATATATATATATATATATATATATATATATATATAGTACTGAGTAATGATTGATTATAATTGTATTGGAAGACCAAGAGAAACATTTGAAATATGAACATGGTTAAAAGTTGGAAGAGTTGCTAGTAAAAGACTACACTGCTGTGTGTAGAATATTGGGAATTCTAATGGGGGCTCAAAAGAGAAGAAAACAGTAAAATATCTTTAGGTAGAAACGAGGATTCTGGTGAAAATTCTACTGAAGGTGAATCATGTAAAACCTTGGCAAAGAACATGGCAACAATGTGTCTGTTCTCTATGACTGAAGAATGATGGATTGGTTTACATGGAGAAATAGATTTCAAAGCAGTTTTCAGACTTTCACATGATTGTCGCTAGGTACTTTCCACCAGGTTTTGATAGACATTGCAACCAAAGGGTGCAGGGTGAAAACTGACAACTTCGTCGTCTGGCTGGTGCTGGTGAAAGAGGAAAAAAAAAAAAAAAAACATGCTTGGTACAGAAGTTATGGCATGTGAGTCATTCCTTGCTGAAAAAATAAACGAGGAAAACAGGATCTTGGTGCTGCAAATTAGGACAACAAAAGTGACATCTCAAAAGAATCTCAGGAATCTGTGGCCACCTTCTTAGAGGCCTATCCATCACAGTTGTTCCAGAGACTTTACAGAGCACAATTTCAGTAGGAAAGATAACCAGGATATACTTCGCATCCAAACCACTTTGTGGCCCAGCTTACTGGCAAAGTGCTTTAAAGCTTAAGCATCTGTGAGCCAGGTTTGGTATCATCACCATAATATTTCTGGGGTGTATAAAATACAATAGTCAAGGCATCACCATGGTGTCTTATGCAGAAATTTTGAAAGTCTGGCCGGCCATAAAAACCAGCACTGTAAGGACTGAGCATTTCAACTGCACTCTTGATGCAGTGATCCTTCATGAAGCTGTGGAAGTTGAGCCAAAGTGGAGACCTACAGGAAGGTAGAATAGCAAGGTGCATGAAACCTCGGATTGGCAAAGCTGCTAAGATCTCTGTGAAGCCTCAGAGAGAAGTCTCATGGTGGGGACCCTAAAATCATACTAGTGTGACTGTCCTTGTTCTTGGTATCATAGGCTTTGTTTCACCATCTAGAATTCCACATATGGAAAATTAGGGCCTAACAGGTTTCTGCTCTGTTTTGTTCTTGCTTTAAGATTATCATAGTGTTGCGCTTACCTACTCAGCCCTTCTCAAATAGGAATGTATTGTCTACAGTGGTATTAATATTGTATATTTGAGGGATGTAATTCCCTCAAATATTCTAATTTTTACACTGACTCATAGAAGAATTTGATAGGAGTGTTAAATTGCATTTTGGACTTGTACTTTAAGGATTAATGAGATAGTTCACAATACAGCATTACTAGTTTAGAATGAATGTATTTTGCACTGAGATGAACATAAACTTCTGGGAGTCTAGGGCAAAATGTTGTGCTCAGATTAGCATTTGGCTGGTCCCTAAAACTCCATGTAATTGAAAGCTTGGTCTCAGCATAGCAGTCTTGAGAGGGGCTGTGCAACCTTTAAGAAGTGGGATTCTAGTAAGAAGTACCAATTGGGCATGCTCTACATGATAATTAATGTATTTTTTTCATGGGGTCCTGGTTAGTTGCTGTAAGAGTATCCTTATTAAAAATAAGCATGTTGGAGCTGGGGCGATAGTTCAGCAGCATAAGTGCCTGCCTGGAAAGTGAAAGGTAAGAGTACAATACCCAAGACTAAAATGCAAAAATAAAAATAGAAAGCAAGCCTGTCTACCATCTCTTTATCTGTCTGTCTCTCTGTCTCTATCTCTCTGTCTCTGTCTCTGTCACTCCCTCTTTCTCTCACTTTCTCACTCTCTTTCTCTCTCATTCTCCCTCTCCATCTATCTCTCTCCCTCTCTTCTTCTCTCTGCACTATTTTCTCTTCATATTATGTTCCATTTTATGAGATATTTTATCAATTTTCTGTAACACCAACAGTGACAAATTCATCTATGTATTCTTCACAAATCTTAAGATATCTGCATATTAGGTTTTTTCCCATGAAAGTCAAAATTAATTTTCCTCTTTGTATTTTAACCTGAGTCTGTTGTAGCACTCTACTCCCATTTTTTACCTTCTTCTTTGCGTGTTTAGCTCCTTAACGGAACTCCCTGTCTTCAGGCTGCTCCAGAGACACCTGAACAATGAACAACTTCTTTCCCCAAGACTGACAGAATATCATTCAGCTTCAGTTCAGGTTTTGGTGGCTTCTGAGACAGTTGGCAATGACTTTATCCTCAGCGCAGAGCATCTCTCTTTTCTTTAGTTGAGAAAGGACCTGCTTTATTCTTGTTTGTATCTTTAGTTCCTGTGTAATGGAAAGAAAATTAGCATATCTGTCTGAGCTGCTTTCCTCTGGTGAAAGTGAATAGTGACTTCTATGAATTACCTTGAGAAACAAACAAGCAACCTATAAAAGCAAAGACAGTGTCCTATTGAAAACTTGCCTTCTAATATTGAGCAGCCCTGTGTATATTTCCTACTGAGCAAGAAATTTGAAGTCAATCAGAGATACATGTGAGCCCAGAATCCAACAGTATCTAGTTAGGAAGATGATAGTACTCACTCCAAATAGATTTCTTTGCCATATTGTGAACTAAGTGCTCAGAGAGCCTACTAATCCATGATAGCAGTACAAGAACATTTATATCTCTCTGCGTTAGGAAAGAGTGGAAAGAAGTGGAGGCTTCCTATAGCACATGTCCCTGTTTAACTAGGGAGAGATTTCACAAGAAGAAGCTTGGAGGTTTGAGTGTGGCCTGGCAGAGATTACTACAGGCAGCTATCACGTGGAGATCTTCATCTGCATACCAAGACCATAGTTGATTACAGTGCTTTAACCATCTCAGGGTTCCAGAGGCTTTGCCAACTTCTTCCCCCAAATTTTTAAATTTCTATCTGAGCTATATCATGGACTTTGTACCGTGGGTTCACTGAAATTAGACAAAGACCAGTTTGCTCTCTGTGAAATCCTGAGAGAATGTTTTCTCTCAGGTGACTCTCCTTAGGCACACTATACATCATCAATCCCTTTCCTCTGTGGTGCCATAATATCCCTGAACAGAAAATTTGGGATGTGACTCAGTTATAGGATGCCACAGTACATGTACTCTTATGTCCTGAGTCCTGCTGACCTTGAAGGGCCAGGGCCAAAATATTAGCTATTCCTGTAGCCCTTCTTTTTCTCTAATTCTTTTGTTCTGCAAGCTTAAGTTGTTAACCTTCCAGAAGGTAAGATTAGTGGTACTATTACTATATAACATAGGCACTTGAGCTTAACATCACTATCTTTCTGAATATCAAACACCTTAGGCTTAACATGGAACTGGTGTTTTCCATCAATAATTAATTTCAATAAATCCCAATAGAATGTAATAAAAAACATTTGCACATTTTTACACAAAAATTTAGAAATCTAACCATATACAAAATTGTAGCAGGTCAATGCTATGACATTTTTCCTTCTTTCTTATTCTTTTTTATTAACCTTTTATGCTATTTTAAAACACATATTTACTTGAGAGGGACTACAGTAATAATTGCAATGACATTAGAATCAACACACATTTAAAAGACCAGAATGACAGGCATTCCAACAGCGGTTTTAGTAATACACATTGCTATCCTTAAACTTGTCAAGGAATGGCCATGACTCATCCAGATGACTGACACTGACAAAAGTTCTGCATAATGCTGTACATGGTTTCAAGATAAGTCCTGAGGGGATTTAACTGACGTTGTCAGATAAAAAAAATTACATGTTTTGTTGTATAGGTCTAGCTTTAACTTGGACTTAACCATCAGAAAAGTTCAACCACGAGGCATAAAACATAAAGCCATAAAGTAAATAAAAAAGTAATAAAATTGAAAAAACAACTAACCATTTAAACAAATTTAGTTTTCTTCTGAAATCAGTGTCATAATTCACAAAAAGATAATTATACCTATTTATTTTTAAAATTGGTACAATTAAATGACTTCATTTTTACAGTTTCACTGAAGCATAATTGATGGATGAACTTTGTACGTATATATAATATATATTAAGTATAATATGTATGTTTTCACATGAAAAAGAAATTAGACAAAGACACTTTGCTTATGACCATTCATTCACCTAATGAAAATTTCTCTTTTAATTTTTTATTTCTTTTTCTGTTTTTTTACTTTTAATAAGAAATAACAATGAAATGGTTTGAAAACACATTAATGGTACAGCCACAATAATTAATACAATGCATACTGTGCTCTCCATAATAGTTGTTCAGAATACAAGATGCAGATGTGATAATATTTGTAAACACTATTGGTACAAATATTTCTCCTCACTGCACTATGAGGAAGTAGTTTTGTGAATAGTCCAATCTTTCATATTAGTACTGGGTTATCAACAGATCTGGCAATGTTGGGAACTATTGTAAAGGGTAAACTAGTGACTTTAGCCTTTTACAGATCAGCATACTAATCTGGCTTTACTTTTTATGCCTTATGGCTAAATTTTTCTGATAGATGGTTAAGTCCAAGTCAAAGCAAGACCTTATATAACAAAACATGTAACTTTTGTATCTGACCACATCAGTCAAATCCCCTCAGGATTTACCTTGAAATTCTGGACAGCATTTTACAGAACTTTTGTCAGTGTCAGCCATTTGGATGAGTCATGGCCATTGCTTGACCAGTTTGCTCTCTGTGAAAGCCTGAGAGCATGTTTTCTCTCTAAGTGGCTCTCCTTAGGCACACTATACATTTTAGATCCCTTTCCTCTGCAGCCCTACAATCTCCCTGAAAGGAAAATTTGGGACACCACTGATTTATAGGATGTTACAGCACAGATTATCTTTCAAGGGCTAGAGCCAAAATATTGGCTATCCTTGTAGCTCTTCTTTTCCTTTAATGTTTTGGTCTGCCTACTTTAGTTGTTAACCCTTCAGAAGAGAAGCTTAGTGATATTATTACTCTATCACATAGGTACTTGAGCTTAACATCACTATCTTTCTGAATATCAATTGACTTAGACTTAACATGGAATTGATATTTTCCATCAATCATTGATATTCTTTTTTTTTTTTTTTTTTTTTTTTTTTTTTTTTTTTTTTTTTTTTTTTTTTTTTTTTTTTGTCTTTTTGAGACAGGGTCTCACTGTGCAGTTCAGGCTGGCCTTGAGCTAACTTTTATAGCCCAGGCTGGTCTCGAACTCACAGCGATCCTCCTGCCTCAGCCTCCCGAGTGCTGGGATTACAGGCGTGCGCCACCACGCCCGGCAATCATTGATATTCTAATAAATTCCTATGGAGTGTGATACACTTGCAGATCTGGTTTATTTCACTTATGAAACTTTCTAATCTTTCATATGATCTTTTTATAAATTTTAGCCATCTTTCTTCTCTCTGAACCACACATTTTATTATAGTTTCATACATTTCAAATTGTTACAGTTTGTATCTAGTTGTCCCTCATGTAACTCATGCTGCTCTCAAGTACATGGCTCAAGGGGTGGGGCCAAAGGTCAAGGTGGGGCTAAATGAGAGGCGTGGCTAAATGAGGTGCAAACCTTTAAACTGAAAGCACATGCTGTCAGAGGTCCCCCTCCCCTGGGCGATGGTCTCTTGGAGGTATGGAGCAACTTATCCTGAACGTGGCAGCATAGAGTCTTGAGGTCTTGCTATGTATTTCAGTCTTCTTTAAATTATGAAACCTACAGTAACTGTGAGCTAAATAAACTTTTCCTTCCCTAGTCTTGCATGTCAGGTATTTGTTGCAGCAATAAGAAAAGTAACTAAGACACACATTAAAATATGTGTATGTTTTTCCCTGTTCCTTTAAGTGATGAGGGTGACTTTCATAAAATAACATGAAACCTTCAGAAGACAAAAAGCAAATCTTAAACTTCGCTACACTACTGATATAACCTTTCAATAGAAGAATATTATGAGAAGCATCTAAATGATGAATGAGGGGCTGGGGAGATAGCTCCGAGGCACAAGTGCCTGCTGGGCAAGTGCAAGGTCGTGAGTTCAAACGCTGGTCCCACAAAAATAAATAAATAAATAAATAAATAAATAAATAAATAAATAAATAAATAAATAAATGATGAATGAATTTGTTCCCAACAGTACCATTATTTACCTTAATAACATTCATAATGATAAATGACATAATGCAGTTTAAGGTGTTTAGCTTTGCCCTGATCTCAATGTTTTTGTTTGTTTGTTTGTTTGTTTTTGTCTTTTTGAGACAGGGTCTCACTATGCAGCTCAGGCTGGCCTTGAACTCATTTTTGTAGCCCAGGCTGATCTTGAACTCGCACTGATCCTCCTGCCTCAGCCTCCCAAGTGCTGGAATTACAGGCATGCGCAATCATGCCTGGCTTCAATGTTTACATGTAAATGAATCTCCCTCTCTCTCACCAAACAATTGATTTAAGGATTCAATCTGTGAGAGTAAGAGACATCAGGTAGTATTTCTCTCTCTCTCTCTCTCTCTCTCTCTCTCTCTCTCTCTCTCTCTCTCTCTCTCATTCCTTTTGTCTTTTTTGAGACAGGGTCTCACTATGCAGTTCTGGCTGGCCTTGAGCTCACTTTTGTAGCCCAGGCTGGTCTCAAACTCACACTGATCCTCCTGCCTCAGCCTCCCAAGTGCTGGGATTATCAGGTATTATCTCTGAAGCTGCCAAATTCTAAGTGTGTAATGGCAACTACTGAGACTTTGGCTATGATTGTTATCCTCTTACTGTTATTGATCCACAGAGAATGATTTCCACCAAATATTGTAGTTTTTACTATGCTAATGCATTTCAGCAAAAGGAGAGGCACACCATCTCTGGAATTTCTTTTACACATTATGTTTAAGGTCTGCACTATTACCTGACTGGAAGAGTTAACACCGTGCCTTCCCTTTTTAGCCTGAAATCCCATTCTGTACCTTACAGAAAAGCACTTTGGAAGTGTACTTACATTTGCATGGGTTTTGCTTATGAATTCTGTACTTGGGACTCAATGAAATTACAAAGACACTATGCTTCTCAACATTTATTTACCTAACAAAAATTTTACTTTTTTATGTACTTATTTTTTGATGGTACCAGTAACCAAACTCAGTACCTTGTGCTTGCCAGGCAAACACTTATTCCACTGAACTATCTCCCCAGACCCCTAACAAAAAATAAATTTATTTATTTATTTATTTATTTATTTATTTATTTTGCAGAGTTGAGGATTAAACTCAGGCCCCAGCCCCCAAAACAAAAGTTTTAAATCCTTCAATAATGTCTACATTTCCAACTCTTTCTCCCCTACAAAACAAAAAATTATGTATGAATTTTTCTGTAATGATGGAAAGGTTGGTAGTCACACTTTATGGTTTTATTCCATGCTGTATTTTCTCACTTGTTTTTTTTTCTTCTTTCTTTCTTCCAGTGCACTTAATACAGGGTATACAGCATCTCACTAGACAGATCAGATTCTTAGTGGTCCTCCTGTGTGTTGTCTCTCAAGCCCTGGGGTTATAAGCGGGCACCACCATTCCGTCTCAATTGCCAGCCTCTGCACGTCCCTACTGTGTGGCCAAAACTGCATAACAGAGATGGAGCCCTATCCCCTGTGCCTTCCTAAGCAGGCACTTTAGTCAGCTCAGCTATCCGTCCAGACCTATTTTCTCACTTTGTATGACAAAGGTTAGTATGAATTTCCTACCTTCTGTGTTGTCAGTTTATCCTACTAAATATTGAGAGAGAAGTAAGGTAGTAGCCTTTGAAGCTACATGGTTCTTGGAGGATGCATTTTTGCCTTTGCTGTGTCATGTATTTACTATCTGTGCCTTTTCTATTGGTGTGGCATGAATGACCAACATACAGAATCCACTTTTACAACACTGAGATTTCTTCATAGTGAGAGCACATTATTTGTACACAGCAGGAGTCACCAAGTGTTGAAATCATGGATGAATTCTGCATCAAGTAAGACCACCAGTCCTTTCTTTCCTTGAATCATTCCCTGTTGTTTACTTCAATCACAATCAAAAGTCGGCCAAGAAGATGTCTATATGTGGAACTTTGTTAATCTCTTCTGAAATCTAGTGTGTGAAAAATCAAAGGAAAAAAAAAACAGAGAAAGAGGAAGACAGCCCAGAGAATGCAGAGAATGGCAGTCATCAGTTCCTCTTTTCTGCGCACCTCTCTCACTACTTTTCAGGGTACTACTGGATGGCTTTAGTAGGTGCTTCTTTGCCAGCAGATGGAGAAAAAAGAGTGTCTGCTTTTCTATTATGAAGCTTGAAATTCCAGCTTCATGCTTACACTGCTCACTTTATGAAGCATAAACTTCCAACTAATCTATCAATGGCATTATCTTAGTACTGGACAAGGATATGAGAATTTGGGCTGAATTATCGAGTCAAAAAGAAGCAGTTGTCACTAGTTCTTCTCAAGTCATGAAATTGCATGAAAAATTGACTCAGGTTTTTTTTTCCACTATTTTGTTTATCTGTAGTATGTATTTATAGTACACAATGTCTGCATTCATTGTAGGGACTTGGTACAGGTACAGAATACATCTTGTATACTCTTTTACTACCATATTTCTTCTTCCCTCCCCCTCTCCTCCACACCTCCCTGGATCCACGTTCTTTTCTGCTGATGTTTGATATACAGTGTTCACATTCTTTGTATGGACTTACATATGCCCATAGCCCTTCTGAATTCTTTTTTGTCTAAATATAATATTTAGTTTCTCAGTAATATGATTTCACTTTAGCATTTGTCACAACCCTAAGGTCACTGATCCAAGCCACCATGCTGATAACAAATAGTACCTTTAACAGACATACTGTGTTTTGATGAAGATTAATATCTTATTAATAAGATGGCAGATTGTGTGAAGGAGAGAGATGTAGTCTCATTGCACTTCCTGAACACAGTATTTGGGGTACTTGTGGGATAATGAAATCATGGTATGAGGCCAGAATATCTAGAGGCCAGTGCATGAATAGCCGGTTTAATGGGTCTGCATAAGAAGCATGTTCATAGCGTGGCACATTAGCATGCACTGAGGGAGGAGCTTTGACCCTCTGGTGTCAGAAGATTACCCACCGGGCACTAAGTGTTGTGGCTCGTACCTAGATCTCCACCCAGAGCCTCAAACACACATAGATATGGGACTTTGGGAGGTGGGTGGATCCAGAGTATGTTAATATGAATTAAGAATGTGGTATAACTAAATTAGCCCACTGATTGGGTTAGCATAGTTTTGGGTACGGATAATGGGAAAATCTACTTTGTGGATAGAATATAAGGGAAACAGGGAAGGCAGGCTGCCCCACTGCTTCCTGACTGTCATGCCATGAACTGTTTCTCCTCTGCCATTCCTCCCTACCTTGGAGTCAGCTGACCATGCACTAAAATTGCAGCCAACTACGAGCTAAAATTAACCTTTCCTTCTTTAACTTAAGGATGGCAAGTATTTTTGTCCTATCAGTGAAAAAGTACTTAAGACATTAGAGCAGAACTGAATGGTCAGTAGTTTGAAAGGTTCAGATCTCCTCCCAATTTTCTAAAACAATTTAATTTATTTATTTTTTATTTGATGTTTTTTATTGTTTAAATTTGACAATGGTTATATTACATATTTTCATCATCAGATCAGTTTAGATTAATACATATAGGTATATAAGATTGACCAAACAGTTAAACATTTACCCTTCTAAATCAACATTACTTTTCTTTTCTTTTCCCCCTTCTTTTCTTTGAAAGTTGACATATTGCATATTGTCCTCACAATCGTTCTACAGAGTACAGTGTGTGGGCATGGCCCACCTCCCTATTGATGTTGCTAAAAAAAAAAAAAGAAAAAAGAAAAAAAAAGGAAAAGAATATATTTCTCTTTGGACTAAGAGGAAGCAGATACATACACAGTCAGATATTCTGCAATTGTAGTGGGCCACCAGTGAAGCTTGTGATGTTGGAAGCCATTGAATCTAAGCCTCCTAAAGCTCATCTCACCAATCTAGCTCTGCATTTCATGCATTGTAATTAAGCATTTTTTCTTCTTGCTGGGTGGTCAAAAAAAACTTAAGCCAATTTCAGTATGTCCCATGCATCAGAAGTGTTATTTTTCATCGAAGCTCAGGCTAAAAGGTAATCTAGCCATGTGGCCCAGAAAGCAGGTGATAACAATCAGTAAGGGAAAGGAAATGAGTCATGGCGGGGAATCGGTACAGGTACAGACTACATCATTGTAAATTTCATTTTTAGTCCCCTTTCTCTTCCTCTTGCTCCTCTTTGCCTATCTTTGAATCCTTTTGCTTTTCAGAACAGGTCTGCAACACATAATGTCCATGTTCTTTGTGTGAGGCTACTATATATACATAACTTATTTCGATTCCCTTTAACTCTTCATTCTGTCAAAAATTAAAACAGGCTTTGATCCTGAATACTTCCTTATTCCAGACCCTGGTCACCACTTCATCTTTGACACAGTGGGATAATAGTGACCTGCCCCTGCAGTTTTCATCCGGGTTCAACATCCTGCCCAGTTTCCTTTCATCATCACAAAGAGTTCCCACCCTCAAGGTTGGGGAGGGGTTGCCTCCCTGATGTGGGCGGCACCGCCATTGTACTTATGCTCCTGCATGCCATGAAGATTTCACTGCATGAGCCCTTCACTTCACCCACCAAGATGACTTCTGTGTTGTCTTTACCCCCCGCACCGATCTCAGCTTCAAGGCTACTCAGGCTTTAGGCTCTCTTGTACCACTAATCTAGTGCCAGGTTCAAGTTTTCATCCTTCAACCTGCCTGATTCCAGTCAAGACAAAAAAGAAAAGACATACCAGGCTTGGGAACAGAACGCCTCACCATCATATATGCCAGGCTGCTCCTTCACTTCTCACACCTTAGTATACAAACTCCATCACACCCCTGGTTAATAGATGCAGTTTTTGCGAAGCCTGAAATGTTTGAAGCTGAACATACAGTAGTTTCAACTTACACGGTATTTGATGCCCAAGCTCTCACCCACAAGTACAGCACCTCACAACAGCCTGATCTCACAGGTCTTACCTGAGCTCCACCCTAAAAAAAAAAGAAGAGCTAATATCTTCATGGACTCAAAGTACAATTTTCACATCCTTCCCAACCATACAATCTAAAAGCGGATTGCTTATGACCGTGGGATCCTCCATTACCAATTCACACTTAACAAAGGTGCTCCTGGAGGCAGCCCTCTTGCCTGCCCAACCAGGAATTATGCACTATGAGGAACATGAAAATCATATAGACCTCATAGCACAGGGAAACTTTCGCAATGCAGAGAGCCAAGGGGGCTATTCCCTTCTCTAGCGTTCTACCTCCCCAAGAGGCAACACCTCTTCCTTCCGGGTGACACCCCTGTCTATTCCCCCAGAAACTTCCAGTGCCAGAGACTCCCAATGTAGGAGGGATGATTCTTTGCTCAAGGATGACATTTCCTTCTTCCATTTGAAACTCATCAGATTCTCTCCTTCCTCTTCAATCGCTTCCAGATAGGCTGCAAATCTCTCAGCTGCGTATTCTAGCCTCTACTTTCAGCCCCATCTTGCAAGATCACACTAAGAAGGATCACCACATGTTGCCCAGTGTTCTATGCTGACTACCAAAAGTCTTTCTTCATTCCCATTACCACTGAACCCACAAAGCCCATGGACTTCTCCTACTCGGGACCAGTAAACTGACTTTACACAAGTGCTTCAAGTCAAAAACTCACCTGTCTCCTAGTCTGGATGGACAATTCTACAGAATTGATGGAAGGATTCTCCACCACCTTTGAAGATACTGAGGCAGGCATTCATACTGCACCTCCAGTCAAATATCTCCCTCGAATTATTCTGCCCATCTCTATCCAATCAGACAGTGGGCTGGCTTTATGAGCCCAAGTAATGGAAGAGGTCTCACAGCCTCTCAGAGTAGACTGGAAACTCCATACTCCCACAGAACCCATTGCTCAGGAAGGATTAAAGCATCTAATAATGAAATTAAGACTCAACTCACCAAACTCTTGCTACAGGTAAACAAAGATTGGTTATATTCCCCCTCCCTAATGCTCTAAACAGACTCAGGCAAACCCTGGCAAACCCACAGGCTATAGCCCCTTTGAAGTGCTGTATGGCCTCTCCTTTCTTCTGAGTCCTTCCTTACAGCATCCTTGAAACCAAGCTCCTAGGACACTTCCTTTGAACCCTGCAACTACCCAGGGTACTTGAATGAATCCAAAAGGCAGCAAATTTTACCATAGCTTCTCCCAACATCAAGACATAGAATGAGAGCCTTGCTAGCAGATCAGTATGGGTGAAGACTTCACACTCTCAGCCCTTCGTATCTAAATGCACAGTGCCCACACAGTCTTCTACAGGACTCAATGGCAGCCCACCTACAGGAACTGCCCCATGGGGTTCATCACTCTCTGCTAAAGCTTTACTCCCTGCTCCTGCTTCCCCACCTCTGCCAAAACTTCGCTGGCTGCCAAAGATTCTCACTGGAAATTGCAAGCACTCACCCGCACCTCCTTGCTTTTCACCCCCATTCCCCAGGAGTAGGTGCTTTGCCTGATCACTCCACCCATCAGTTTTCGAAGGCAGACCCATTCTCACATCCCTTAGCCTCTCTTGACAGAACCTGTTCTGCCCTGGGGAGTCAGCCTCCTTTGCCTTCACCCTCAGACCCATACTCCTGAGTGGATTCTCCCTTGGGTCCAGTAGATCATCTTCCAAGGACATTCTCTGTTGCTCTCCTTGTACTACAAGTTCTATCTGTCTCCCCTCCTTCTAGGCCTCCTTTGAGCCAAAGATCTCCAACCTTTCACCTATCTTCTCACTCTTGGCCTGATTCCTACCTCCTAATGCACCTATCCCCCATCTTTAGACAATGCCCAGTGTCAATCCATTACCTTATGACTAGGTTCTCTTTCTTTTTAAAAGAAATCTAGCATAACCTCCCCTGCTTAGCCCCTGCTTTGGCTCCTTGCAATCCTTTGTGTTTTGGATTGAGGATCTTACATTCCAAGGAAATGTCCATGTCTTTGCCATGGAAGAAGTGCACTTTTTCACTGTCCCTTTCAACCTTTGCCTAACTTCTCCAAATGCCAAGAACCCCATGTATTGTCATGTTTAGTTCCTACTCACATTTGCAGCTCCAGCCCTCATATTCCCTGCCAGGCTGCTTTCAGCAGTCCTAGCTGAATGGAACCGTGCTGACAGGTGCTTCCTAGCAGTCATCCTTTTTTGTGTGTAGGGGGCTGGTACTTCTTTCTTTGTTTGCTCTCAGGAGCTGTACTCAGTCAAACACTACAACTTGAGCCAAGACTCACCAGACGAAGTCTTTTCACCATGATCTTGCTCCAGCTGACCAGGCTCATCATCTCCCTGCTCTTCCTTTTCTATCTCAGCCCGAGAATAACACATATACACAATGCCCAGACTCCAAAAGCAGCCCTTGGCCCAGACAATCCCCCAGACCTACCCTCCTACCTCAGGTAGACTATAAACCTGGATTACTCTCTGCTAAACCTTTCCCAAACAACACCATGCTCAAGTATCCCAGTGCACAAAAATACCTCCATGTCATAGGACCAATAGCCTCCGGCCTAAAGTTCTTTTCACAGGCTACCGTATGCCTCCACAGGAGCATCTCCCAAGGAATATCTGTAGGACACTTGCCCTCCTCTTTATTCAACTTTACTCTAATGAAGACTTTCCCTGAGACAAGAACACAGCACTCAACTCAGCCTGCTTCAGAATGTTAGAAATGCCAAATTCAGAAACAAAACCATGAATCAAAATTCGAAGTTCTGCTCCCCTCATCAACTTCCATATCTCAAATTACTGCTGTGATCTCATCCATTACCTGACCCACTTTCCCTGTCCAAACACCCCAAGAGAGACACCATCTATGCCCAGTGGTTGCTAATGCCCATTAAAGAACTCCTCCCAATAGCTTCTTGAGGACAGGATGGCACTCATTTTATAGCACCAGAGTAAAATTCTGCTGCTATAAGGTGTCACCCTCAAGGACCATCCAGGCTCTGGTCTCCCTTTTACAGTGGCCATACTTATCTTGAGCATAAGAACATGGCAAAGAAAGGTTCCAAGCAAAAAATCACTTTTCTGATGTGTAATATTTTCTACCTAAACAATCCTGGTTTTCTGGCTATGAACAACCTTCTCTCGTCTCATTTGCCTGCAAAATGGACTAAAATATGTCCACTGATTTCCCTAGACCTCAAAATAGATAACGTCCCTGGGCAGCCAGGACCAAAGATTCTCATCCTCCTGGCATTCTGTCACCTTACCTCAAGCTGCTAAAAATTGGCACCAACCTAGCCCCTCTACCCCTTCATTTATTTCTGTGTCTGATCTCTCCGATGCCCACATAACCCCCTAGTAATCCTTTGAGAAGTCCTAAGGAACTACACCTCCTCCTTTTCCCTTTTGCTGTAACTCAACAAATAGGAATGGCTCCAAACTAGACCCCAACAAAGCCACGAAAGAAAGCCTTCCCAAGCAGTCTATTCTTCCCACCTTCAGGAGTTCAGCATTCCACAGGAGGCCAGCAGCTGTCCCATACACCTCAAGTTGCTGAGAGCTGATTCCACACAGAATCACAGGAGACATGCTGTGCTTGTCTGTACTCTCGTAACCAACACACCCACATCAATCAGATATTTCCAGACCTCCTTTTTGGAAAGGTTTGGAGATCTAAGGTTCTGCACTCCACTCAGCCATGCCTGCCTTCCCTGCCTGAACTCCACTATACAACATGCTATGACCCCTCACTGGGGCCAGTGATCTTTTCATGGTTGGCCTAGCCCCATTACTTTGCCATAAAGTCTTTACATGTTGCTTAGAATCTACCTGCCTTAGAGGTCTCAGCTGTGCCTGCGTTTGCCCTAAAACTGGGCTGTATTTACATACCTTAAATCCTACTATTACTAATTTTATTTTGTAGGAACAAAACTGCATATGTAAGCTACAGCACTGCTTTCTCCTTACGAAAAACACAAATTGTGATCTAAGTTGTGATACCTTAATAAATATGGGAATAAATAAAAGCATTATTAAAATAAATATTGCTGTGTAATGTAAAAATTAGAAAATGTCTATAACTAACATTTCAGCTTCTTCAGTGCATCAGGGGTGAGGAGAAAACACATGCGGTGCCACTGAGTGACTGTGTGTCAAGCTGGCGTAAATGCATATTTGAGTGGACTGCTGTGGCCAGTGCCTTCACTACAGTTAGTCATCCATAGAAACCAAGTGCAGAGACAAGCAAGTTCATCAGCCAGCAGTCACCGTTCAGCAGGGAATAGACGCTGACCCAGGGGTAGGAGTGTGGGGTACTTTATAAATATGTAGTTCTGGGTCCAGATAGGCAACTGATTTTTTCTTATTGGCTTGAAACATAAAAAGCAACATACAATGCTTTCTATTTGTGGTGGAGTAACAGATATAAATAATCATCTTTTGAGAAGGCAAGGAGTGGGATGGCTGTGTCAATGATTACATTTATAGGAAATAGAAACTCAAGGAAACAAAAATGTGAAGAAAACAAAACTTAAATCTTAGTGTGGCCCTACAACAAAAAACGGCAGTGATTAGGTGCCCTCCCCCACATCGTTACTAGATAATACTGGAGGGTGGTCATGACACACAAAATGAACTGATTACTTTTTACATTCTAACTACATGGATAATACAATACAATGAATCTGGTAGTACACAGACGTCACAAAAGTAACCAAGCAAAATAGGGCATTATAGATGTATATAAAAGAAAATGGCTAAAGTAAACCAAGAGAGCCGGGCGTGGTGGCTCACGCCTGTAATCCCAGCACTTGGGAGGCTGAGGCAGGAGGATCAGTGTGAGTTCGAGACCAGCCTGGGCTACAAAAGTGAGCGCAGGACCAGCCTCAACTGCATAGCGAGACCCTGTCTCAAAAAGACAAAAAATAAATAAATAAATAAAATAAATAAAATAAAGTAAACCAAGAATCCCATTTCTAGGTAGGTGGAAAATCCACATCTGTCTCTCTGTGTGCTTCCATGAGAAGGACTATGACAGCCATATTCATACTAATCACAACCTGTAAAAACCTCAATGTCAGACCCAGCAACTAGGACCAGGTGTGGTGCATGAGTGCGACCTCCCTGGGGCTCCTGGAAACTCATTCGACCCAGAAAACAGGCCAAGGTACGGCATGTGAGTGAGACTACCCTGGGCCTATAGGAAACTCCTTCAACCCAGCAACCAGACCCTGCTTGTGATGTAGACAGTACTGGGCTTGACAGAAACTCATTCAAACCAGCAACCAGGCCCAGTGTGGCAAGTGTGAGAAACTGCTGCAGAACTACCTGGAGAGAGACTAGAAACAAGACCCTCCCAGCTGATCCAGGAGCAGAACATCTTGCCAGAGTGGCACAGCAGGTTTGCCACCAACAGCTGCAAAAGGAATAAGTGGAGTTCAGAAGGCAGACCCAAGCATTACCCACCTGGACAACTTTGAACATGGTAGATCCAGATTTGTCACTAAGGTAAGAACTCTGCCCAAGTTCTAAACCAAAGGTCAGAAGGCAAGGCTATACAAAATGACAAAGAGAAGGAGCGAAATGCACTGTCAGGCTCCAAGACCACCCAGAGCAAATGCAGGAAACAATGGTATTGGAAAGAAACCGGAAATCGCACACCTGAAATCTCTGAAATAATAGCATCTGAAGTGAAGAAACAGCTGCACCAAGGCATACAGGAAATGAGATCAGAAACAATTTCTGAATTAAAAAAAGAAGTAATACATATAAAAAAAGGAAGTATTAAGTGTTTCTAAAGACAATGATAAAAAATAGAAAGTAGAAAAATGATGGAATCTTTGAATGAGCAATATAGAAAATTAATAGAATGTATGAAGCAGATTCAAAGTACTACACAGGAACTTGAAAGCTCAATCACAAGCTGGCAAAACTGTTTCAGTGAAAGTAAAAATAGACTTTCAGACCTTAAAGCACCATTGTACCTAGTGAAGAGGTAAGACAAGATCTCATAATAACAACTAGGATGCAAGAAAAAATAATTCAACATCTGCAAGATGATGCAAAGATGAACAATGTAGGATTAATAGGCATGAAAGAGAAAGGAGTCCATACAAAATGATATAAAAATAACATGGGAAGAAGTAATAGCAGAAAACTTCCCAAATATGGGGAAACAATTTGACATTTAGTAACTGAAGCATATAGAACTCCAAATAACATCAGCCTAATTAAAATCACACACAGACATATAATAATCAGGATCCCAGAAATTGAGCCCAGGAACAATATACTAAAAGCTGCTAGAGAAAAAAAAACAGAACTCATTTAAAGGAAAACCCATTAGAATAACAGCAGCTTTGTTTCTCTTTACAAACCATCAAGTAAAGAGAGCATGGAGAGGCCAGGCGTGGTGGCACATGCCTGTAATCCCAGCACTCAGGAGACTGAGACAGGAGGATTGGTGTGATTTCAAGACCAGCCTGGGCTACAAAAGTGAGCTCGTGGCCAGCCTGAACTGCATAGCAAGATCCTGTCTCAAAAAGACAAAAAAAAAAAAAAAAAAAAAAAGAAAAGAAAAAACAAAAAAAGCATGGAGCAAAGTACTTCAAGTCTTGTAAGAAAAGAAATTACAGCCCCGGCTGATATACCTTGCAAAACTCTCTTTCAAGTTCAGTGGAGAAGTAAAATGCTTTCAGGACAAAGGACAGCTAAAGAATTTCATGATGACAAGGCCAACCCTGTATAGTTTACTAAAAGACATTCAAGAGAAGGATCAAAATGACCACAACTCCATGAAGGAAAGTGGAAAAAACCCAAAAAACAGGGCAAATAATGAAACACAGGGAAAAAAAGATGTATGTAAAAGCAGTCTTTCAACTATTCTTTTATATACAGCAGCAGAATATGTCTATCAGCATATCCTATAAGTGGACTTCTCCTGCACCCTATGAGTCATGATTCTGTCTGGGTCTACAGGGTGGACATCAAGGAAATAGCAGTGGCTCCATCCCACAATTGACACCTGGCCACCAGTAAGCATCATGGACACTGTCCGTGTACATGGCATATTAGAACTTTGTGTGATATCCTATCCCCAAACTGTCAGAAGTTCTGGTCATATATTTGCCATTCCAGTATTTATGTTATGTTTTATTCTTCGTAATAATTTACGACCATGGAAACTTTTTCTTAGTTGAGGTCTTTATATGATCACCTATTCAAACACTACGAAAATACTCTGAATTGATTATAAATTAGTACATATAATACACAACATTCTGGCCTGTAAGTTGGAATCATGATTTGATTTGAACTTTGGAATATTGTTTTGAAATATTTAATTTTAATTAATTTTCTGAATATTATTTAATTATGTTTTGTTTTACGATTTATACTGTATCCCTGACTTACAATCTACTTATAAGACATGGTATGATATTTTCTCCTAGTATTAGAAACTTTAAAAATATATATAGATATATAGATATATATATATATACACAAGGATAAATATATATAGGATAGATGTATAGCTACTTTGCCTTAGTTCATTGAGAATAAAAATTTGTAGTAATATTGTTTAGACAAAATACAAGATCTATACCTTTTCCTCTAAATAACTACTATAAAGACAACAATATGCATGGTATCAATTATAACCATCCTACTAACTTGTTTTGAAACCGTTTGATTGCTATTTTATTTTTTCTTTTCATTGAAATGAATAAAAAAATCTCAGTGCCCTTCCACAAAAAAATGGGGAATTAAATGGTGACATAAAAAAAAAAAAAAAAAAAAAGCCGGGCATGGTGGCCACGCCTGTAATCCCAGCACTTGGGAGGCTGAGGCAGGAGGATTAATGTGAGTTTGAGATCAGCCTGGGCTATGAAGTGAGCTCAAGGCCAGCCTGAACTGCATAGTGAGACCCTGTCTCAAAAACACAAATAAAATAAAATAAATAAATGGTGACATATATATACAAAGGAATATGGTACACCTATCAGATATAGAACTGCACTGAGTATCTTCACAATATTGCCTGAGGAACATGCTAAATGCAAAGGGAGGTGCATTGCATTCTTCCACATGTAATGATATCAGTGAAAGATGAAAGTAACTTATTTACACATTCCTAGGATCTCTGGTTCCAAATATAATCATCTTGGATTCTTGTCTTTCCTTAATGCTCCATAATCAGAATCACATATTTGTAATTTTATGTGTAAGAAGCACACACTTACTCATTTCATCTGAAACAAGGAGGTTTAAGAAATAAGGAAATCTAACGGACTCGTTTGTATTCACAATCCAGAAACATACAGTTAAGGATAAGGCCTTTAAGAATTTTACATCACAGAGAACAGTGACTTTCCTTTTACTTTGGAGACCTCACTTTGTTGTTTTCCTTGGCGTTTCCTCTTTATTTTTATTTTTTAAAGAGTGAGAAAAACATTATTAGAACAGAAAGACTACAAATTATACAGAATTTTACTAAACAAAATCATATCATTTCACGCTATTTGTTGTAACACATACTGTTGTCTTTTTTCTTTTTATTTTCTGTATTTGATACAGGGTCTCACTGTGCAGCTCAGACTTGCAGTGACTCTCCTGATTTCAGCCTCCCCAGTGCTGGGACTACAAGTGTGCACCACCATGGTTGGATTCAGTCTCAGGCTCAGCAACCCCAAGGGCAAGGCCTGCGTGGCATGTGGGACCAAGAATCCAACCCTGCTTCCTGTGCTTGCCAAAGCACGTGCTGATGAATCTCACCAGCCTACAGATTACTTGTTCTTATTGCCAGATATAAGCATGCAAAATTGAGTGAAGAAGAAAAAAAATACATAAGAAATTAGGAAGATAAAAGCTAAAATAATTGAAAAAGACAAAACAAGTTAAGCTTTGACTGCTCCTTGCTATAGCCCAACAGAAATCCACAGTACAGTTGAGGGACCTCACTTTGTAATTCTAGAGAGCAGTGAAGCCTTTTGGCCAGATTTTTCTCACTTTCAGTTATATTTGCTTTCACTTTTAATAGGATAATTAACATCTAACTGTGTGTTCCTCACTCTGGTCATGTAGGATAAAGTGTTCATAATCTCTTCAAAGTACTAGTGTCTCTGCCATCTATTTGATTTCTTGTTTAGTTTAGTTTTGTTTTTTACTTTTCCCTTCTCTCTCCTTCGCCACCCTCTCTTGTTCCCTTCCCTATTTGAACATTTTCCTTATTTCACAATACCCATTATATATTTTGTTCCTTATTTACACTTAATATTTCTTATATGACAGAAACACTATAATATGCACACATGTATCTGTTTATTTCAGTTAGTATGGTCTCCAGGTGCACCCATCTTCCTAGAAACGTCTCTAGTGCATAACTCAACTCCGTCTTCTAAATCCTGTTGCTACATACCATGTTTTGAGTCCTGTTTTCTTGTTGGCAGCTGCAGGAAGCCAGGAAATTGATGAAGTGTTTATAGGTGGGAATAGGCCACAGTGCCTAAAGCAAACAGGCTACCATTGTCCTAAGAAAAACATCCTGTCTGTTTTAGGCCAACTATTAGTCACTAGGCAATCTTGTGTCATGTGACACAAACCTTGCAAAAGTAAAATAAAGAATCCTTTTGGTGTGCTTGAATTACTCTTGCCCATCAAGCAGACCAGCGACCACCTAGCCCAACTTTTTGTCTTTTTTTCTATCTTTCAAATTCCTGTCACCATGTTTGCCCAGGTAAAATCATTCACAGTAAGACCAGTGGATTCCTACATTTTCCATACCTAATGTCTATGCTCATCATCTTAGCTTCCTGCTTCCTCCATGTTAAAAAATTTAGCTGAGATCTTCCCATTCCACATAAATGAATTTTGGATCCTGACTAGGTTTTCACATTCTTTATAATTCCATTATTATAAGACTTTCAAAGGAACAATTTAATGCAGCATGTATGTCTCAAAAATAATTAGTGATAAAATGAGTTGATAACTACATCCCATCCGCTTATCATCTATATCACTGCTTCCTGTAAGCCTGATATGTTCAGATCACTAAGGGTAGTAATTTCACTTCCTCATATTAAGAAGGTCTCCTTGTTAAATATTGCTTTTTGGTACACCTCTTTATACTCTGCCTTTCAACAAATCTGAGCATAGAAATAGGATAGAATAGAGATTTAGCGAAGAAATTCTAAAAATTTTAGATTTTATTCCAAAAATATTTTGAACACTTGCAGTGTTCTAGGAAATATGTGAGGTGGTGTGAGTTAATAGATTTATAAGACAGATTAGATTTTTGTCCTTAGTTTGCAGTTTCATAAAGAAAGCACATTCTGAACTTGTCAACACATGAATAAGCTAAATAATTCCAGAATATTCCACTTACAAGAAAAAGGAAAATTAAAACAGAAATAACTTGAGGCCACTTTAGGTACACTAGTAAATAATGATAGCTTTCTATATTGTGGTTCCTGATGTATACAGGCTGTTTTAAGCTCTTATATTTTTTATTTATTTATTTATTTTTAGATTCTACAAACTTTTAGTTTGCCTTTTTGTCTTTTCCTCCTGAATTCTCTGTTTTATTTTTCAAGAATAATGCAATTTATTAAGAACCTAATGGACAGGAGGGGTAGAAGCACTCATCAGCTAGAAGCAACACAAGATTCCTAGATTAGAGACAAAAAGAAGAGGCTCAAATGCTTCTCTAGAAAAAGGTATATATGTGGGCTTTGTCAGGAACTATTAACCCACCAAAGGGCAGATAAGAAACACTCCAGCTATCGCCTATGCCTGGAACCAAGTGCTCAGATGACTGCTCCCATCAGGTTTTACAGGGCAGGGTTTGGAGCAAAAGCCTGAATCAGCTGGTGGATGTAGTGGTCATTATCACCAAGATGCAAAACTAAAAGATTCTAGAGTTTCTTCCCTTAAATACACTGACACAATTATTTACAAAGTTCACTTACACATTGATGATAAAGTTCAATTAGAATTTATTGCTAAAATATTATACATTTATCTTTCTTCACTTTATTTGCTAAATATTTTTAATGAAGGAATTCTCATTCCTGTACAACAGGAGCTGCTGGGTGGATGTAGTGAACTACATAAAGAAATATTTTTGACATGAGAATTCTTCAGTTAAAATGTACTGTGAGGTGAAATTTTAATCTTAAAACTCTATTTCTACTAATTGTTTTTCATAAGTGTGTTCCTCATGCCAAACATGGCTTCTTAGCACAATACCTGACTCTACTTGCTTTTTGCTTCTCTTGGCTCATTCTCCACATTGAACTCATTTACTTCTTAAAAAAATTTGAAAAAAATTTGTTTATAACATTGTTAAAATTACTGAACCATAAAATCAAAGATACTTTCTACTCCTCCAATAATCTG
Organism: Myocastor coypus; assembly: GCA_004027025.1. Classification (NCBI taxonomy): domain Eukaryota; kingdom Metazoa; phylum Chordata; class Mammalia; order Rodentia; family Myocastoridae; genus Myocastor; species Myocastor coypus. The sequence continues at coordinate 27,381 of PVJA010014869.1, forward strand.
TTCCTATACTTTTATACATTCTCTTTCTAATTGCCTTTCTTACAGATACACTGTATCATTTTCTGCCCTCTTCAAACTTTTTCTTTACTTTTTGAGTGATATTTCCAGATTCTGCCCCATTCCTTCCTTTCTTGGACTCTAATTTTGGGCTTAATTAATTGGATCATACATTGGTTAAGCTTTTAATTTTCCTCCCTTCTCTTGACATTTGACCTACCATCTTCCGCATCCTACATAAAACTCCTCCTTACTGACATGTCCTTAGAACCTATTGACCTTAGGAAGAGATTGCTGATAATCCCAATATCCTCATCTTAGTCTCTTCCTAGCCTGATTGTTTCTTTCTACCTCATTGAAATAAACCATTCTTGTGCCTGAACTTAGAGATACTTATAGTTCTATTTCTTGTATCATATTCCCCAATGCAATTATTCCCATTGTTACAGAAATTCTTTCAAATAAAGTTTGTTTCCTCCTAATTATGGATCTCTTTATTTGATAATATACATCATCAAATTATTTTAATGCTAAATTATTGGCCTTTAGTGTAAACTCTCTTTCCATACCTGTGACTATTTATATAACAAAGATAATGACAAATTCATGTTTTCATTCTGAACAAATTTGAATGACTGTTCCTTATGGCTATTCCCATTCATTTCTGTTTCTATTTCATCGCCACACCTCTTGTTATAACTTTCTGTGTACCTACTTTCGCATTGCCACCTACTTGCCTTCTTGAGTTCTTGTCTTCAGTTTGCTCCAGAGAAACCTGCACAGAGAGCCGGTTGTTTCTCCACAGTTGTCAGGAGGTTGGATCAGAACTTCAGCTGAGGCTCTGATTTTTTATTTGAGAAGGGGCCTAAATTTGTTTTCAAGGAAAGAAGTGAAAAAGTGATTTCACTTTCCTTCTAAGTATTTTTCTTTAACTTCCTTTAAGTTTTGAAGTTAAGATGTGTTACAGTCTGCATACATTGGCTTTGAGATAAGAGTCATGTGGTTTTCCCAAGACTTTTCTTCAGCCTGGTATTGGGTTTAATTTCTGTCTTGGATTTGTCTTCCCTTCCCCGAAGCAAGATGCATCCTTTCTCACATTAGACTGCTTGCATTTGGGGGAAGAAAGTTGCTCAGTCAGTTGCTCACTTCCTGAATTTTTCTTGCTTTGCTAAACAAAAATAGGCACAATAGTAATTGACCAGAAATCCTTATGTCTTGTGTTTGTGCTTTGCTCCATAAGTTGCTGATCAAATTGGTTTATCAGTGACAATAAATTGTTTGGAGAACTTATTTAGAAGCAATATTGTGCATATTATTTTGTTGCTGTATTATCGTATAATAAATATGGCAGAGAAAAAAGGGCCATCAACATGGGGCCCAGGGCAGTCCAGGCAGGGACCCTGCCCCAGTGACCCACCAAGGTGCTACAGTCAGGAGCTCTAATGCCCGGTTGGGGGCACAGAACTAGCAGTCTATAAGTTAGGTCAACTACCATCGTGGTTTTGCCCATAGACATGCAGAATAGAAGTGTTCAAGTGGGTATACAACACCTGGTTTGTTTGTTTTATTATTATTATTACTGTTATTATTAATTTTAGCAAAGGGCATAGAGAGAAGTCCAACAACAGAACCCTGGTCCAAACCCAACCCAAAACCAAGCTCAGCCTGATATCCAGTACAAATATCACTGCAAACTGCTTTGGAGTATACAACACATTTCTAGAATAACTGGGAGCTGAAACAAAACTGTGAACACTAGAGGAATTTCACTACATCTATTCCTCTGTGTTTGCTTCACTGTTTTTCCTTTTTCTATCTGATTTGAGTTTTTGTTTGTTGGTTTGTTTGTTTCTTTGTTTTACTTTAGTTGTTTCATCTTTTATATTTTATGGTTATTTTTGCTTGCTGGGTGTTTTCTCTGTTTTTCTTTCCTTTCTTTAATAATTTAGCCTCCTTACTCTCTTTCATCAAATATCTTGCTCGATTATATGACACTTCAATGTCAGTGAACATTATCTCTTCTCATTCTGGTTGACTGAAGTACACCTCTGCTTTCCCTTCAATGCTTTCCCTCTGCATCCTCCAGTTCCCAGAAGTAACCTACCTCATCGTTCATTGCCCTGTTCTCCAGCATGCTGTGAGTATGTTAGACTTCATGAATCTCTCTATCTCGCACCCTATCCCTCATAATAAAACTCAACCCTTGCAAAAATGTAAAATTATATAGGGAAATAAGATTCCCAGAAATCCTTAAGTTTATCAGTGCCTAATTCAAGAACCTGAACTGTAATAGATGGAAAATACAGAAGAAATTGGTAGTTTTATTCATCATATATGAATTGCTAAAACTAGATGAAGCAAAATTAAAAATTTCAAGTGATATAATTTCAATGAACAGAATTAATAATGCAATTTAAAACTTAACAACAAAGAAAATCCACTTCCAGACTGATTCACCATTTAATTCCAAGGAAATTTACAAATAACTAGCATTGTTAATGTTGAAACTCTTTAATGAAATCAGGAGGGAAACAATGCTTAAATAAGTCCTGCAATCAGGCAATGCCCTGATAGATAAACCAGAGAAGGATCCAACAAAGTAAAAACAGAAACAACAGCATATAAAAACTTTTGTTCAGTAGCTCCTCAGAGAAAGGATTATATCTAAAAACTATAAATATTGGAGAAAAAAGATTTCCCACAAATTTGTAATGAGCCAATATAAAACTAAATGTAAAAAAATTACTCTAATGAATTTTCTGTGACCCTGCTTCCTTGTAAGACCCCAAGGGAGCTTGGTGTACCATTGAATGAAGACTTCCTAGATTTTAAAAACTGGATGTGTGATTGTTACCAGAATGCTAATAGAAACAGACAGGGTCAGGGAGAGAGCTCAGTAGAATAAGTGCTGGCCTGGTAAACACAGGATCCTCAATTGAGTCCCGGTTACTGCAAAACAAACAAATGAAATAGTGAACGACATGATGACAAAATTTGAAGAGAAATGAACAGTATCTTGTTGGAAGTTGGAGAAAATACTATTATTTTTATGAAGTAGCAATAAACCTTGCTTAACTGGGTTCATTTCTTAGGACTTTGCAGAAGATGGAACTTAAAAATAGAATATTTACTAGGAGAAATATCTAAGCAGGTACATATCTGAGAAGATGTATGACTGCTTTTGACTTCAGTATGATGCACAAGCAAAGAATCTGAGCAAAAATATTTGGAAATGTACAGCATTCCCAAGGAAATGGTATACAGAAAAACGAGTAATGGTTCAGCCCAGTGACTACTTATTAAAGACATTGACATGAATGGAAGCTAACTGATATATATTGGAAGAAGAAAGAATGCCTCCACTTCAGAAAGGTTTCCCTGGCATCATGCTGTTGGAAGTTTTGGAAGACAGAGCAGTTTGGGTCAATAGAAGTACAATGTTTTTCACAGCCTTATTGCCCAAGGAAATATCAAACTTCTGTTCCATATGCCTTGGGAAATAGTTCCATAGCCACTGCGATCATGGTTCGAGGAGAACAGAAATGTCTCATGCTGCTGCTCCATGAGGAGAAACAGAAAGAACTTAGTGACACTCAAGTGGATCTAGATCCTTGAACTCACCTCAGATGACCAGAACACAAAGAGAGTCAAAGAGGACAGGGAATAAAGTCTGAACATCCTCTTGAAGGACTTTCTCCTTTGACTTTATTTTCACCCGCTGTTTCACCTGTTAAAAATTTCAATGTGATGAGCCCTGTGATGTACAGTGAAATCCCAGCACTTGGGGAGGTTGAGGAAGGAAGAGCTGTGTGGATTTGGCACAAGTTTGGGCTACATACTGAGTTCAAGACCAGCCTGCTCTATATAGTGCAACCTTGTCTACAGAAATTTAATTTAATTTTTATGAACAGAATGGGAAGTTCCAACACCTAAAAATGCAAGTATTGGAGATGAAGTCTTCAATATCTGAAATTTGAGATAACATTTAAGATCCTAACCATAATAATAACAATTTAGAAGATAATTTATGCAAAAAAAAATGGTCGTCTTAACTAATTTTCCACTACCTAGCACTAGGTTACACTCCCACCCCTACACATGCTGTGCTTTTCTAGGAGTATTTTAAGGTTCTCCAGGTGAAAACAAGTGACTAATTTACTGTATCAGAGAATAGCCATTCTTTATTTTATGTAAGACAGACAGAGATGACGTTATTTGTCAATTCAAGAGGCCAGAAACCTCAGAAACAAGGCACAATAATGCAGCCTCTGCTGAGGGCCTGAATGTCTGGAAAGTCTCTATTGAGTCACCAGTATGAGTGTCCATTGAAAGGCTAAAGCATTTGGAATCTGTTATTTCGCTTAGAAACTCAGCAAAACCACATCCTCTCAAGCAGAATGAAGTTTTCAGTCCTGGGGGCCCTCCAGGTTAGCTCAGTAGTTTAAGCGTCTGCTCAGACAAATGCAATCAGGCACAGAGGATCGTGGTTTGATCCCCAGTTCCACAAGCCTCACCCAGCATGCCCTAAGGACATTGTGAGACAGAAAAAAAAAGTCCTTCTCAACCTCAGGGTGCTTTCAGGTTAGCTCAGTGGTTTAAGTGCCTGTGTGGGCAACCCCATTCAGGCACAAGGGATGGTGGTTCGATCCCTACACTCACCATTAAGGCAGCCTGAGTCAGCCAAAATAAATAAATAAATAAATAAATAAATGCCCTTCTCAGTCCTGCGGTGACTTCCTCTTTCTTCTCCTTTTCATCTGGAGTGAAAGCCTATTGGATGGTGTCACACACAACCAAGCAGGGCTTTCTCCCTATTGCCTGACTTCATGCCAATCATTTCCCTCAATACCATTATAGACACAACTGGAAGTGTCCTTTACCAAACTTCTGGACCTCTCCCAATAAAACAACTTGATCGTCATCAATCTGACACTCAAAGTACATTTTTCACAAATCATTTTTATTCTTTACATAGACAATAGCAAACTCTCAATTCTGCCTAACATGGAATAAATATCCTGTATAAAAATCTAAGCTTCCTTTTTTTTTTTTTTATCAGAATGTACTATGTTTTTCCCCTACTGGCTTATGCTTGCCCTTCTCCTGACATTACCAATTTTAATATTGTGATGTAGAATGAGCAATAAATAAGAATCAACATCAAATTAATATCTTCTCATGTGATACGCACATGCAAGGAAAGAAAGAAACAGTTGGGTGGAGCAAGATAGTTGGGAGGGAAGAGTATTCAGTACTGAGTATGAGTACTGAGATGTGCTATGTATGCGTATGAATTTCCCCGAATGTATATAATCATCCTATATTATAATATTACACAAAATAGAAAATGATATTCCTTTAATATGTATGAATAGAAGCATAACTATACTTTTAACAATATAGGAAAGAAAATAAATGGCTATGGCAATTGCTGTCTTATTTCTATAATGAGGCAAGGGACACCAGCTGGTACTTACATCTCTAAAGTGTTATTATCCATTCTGCCTTCCTTCAGGGAGAATCTCAGTGAGTCTTGGTTCCTTCCATGGAAGCAAAACCAGTGTCTTTCTTCATGAGGCGTATAAGCCATTTTCACTATGCCTCCATTAGTTTGCCTAAGTTTTCCATTGGTCTTAATGATGAGATACATTAACACTAGTGCATAGTATAGGAGCCTCCAAGATCCCAGACATAGTTTTTCTTACCTTCACTGTGAAACAGTAGTCCATTTTTTTTGTACTATGAATCAATCACTACCATAAAAACTATAACTCCTTTCCAACTATTTTCTTACTGTATCAGAGGCATGAGTAAAGTAGTGAAGTAGAGTTCTTGAGTCAGTGAATTAATTTCAGCTCAATGAAATAATTGTGCATCCTGACAGAAACATGCCTGATCTAGAACTAACTTTTAGGTCAACAGACGACACCATCATGGGAACAGGTAGCAAACAATTTTAGTAGTGGATCACTAGCCAGTATAGTCAGCCACAGCTTTTGTATTTCTACTTCTTGATTGCCATATCCAAGATTCCTGACTATAGGAGAAATAGTACAATATAATACATGATGATTCATATCATATAGACACTTAGTGAGAAACTTGCTGTAGTTCTGTATGTTATTACCACATAGCAGATGTGGTAATAACCGTAACTATACATATATATATATATATATATATATATATATATATCATAACTACAGTCCAAATGATTATTCAGTAATACTATCAAGCAAGCTCATTGCTCCAAGTCTCTGACCATGAAGTGATTTATTTTGTTAGAAGAAATGATGTGCAGAATATCATCACAGTGTATTATGCCTTCTATATCTCCAACGTGAGAGTTTTCATAAGCACTACCTACAGAGAAGGCAAATCCATACCTGGAATAGGTGTCTATTACAGCCAGAACAAAATTCATCCACTTCCAAGGTACAATTGATCTAATGCAATCAACACCCACCACCAGGGGTCTACCTGATCATCCACAGGAGCATTACCATATGGGTCTTCCACATTCATTATTCAGAGAGGCTATAGCTCAGTCAGTCAGTCTGGTCAGTCCTGGTGAGAGAATGTATCTTTCTGACCCATACATAATCTTCATCCCCACAGCCATGGACACTTTGTTCATGAGTCCATTGGGCAATTACAAAGGAGAATGAGTGGGGAAATTGACTGCTATTCACAGAGAAGATCATCTTATCCATCCACCGAAGTCTCTTTTGATGAGTTCATGTTTTGGTGTCCTGGTTAATCTGGATGGTCCATTTAACTGCATGAAATGACTTCTGAAGATATGCTTTCATTACTAATGCTTTAATTGGGTAAGCTACTTGTGAGTTCATGCCTACATAGACTTTCATGTAGTGCGGCCTCATAGGAAGAAATTAGTCATGGGAGTAGTACCTTGAGAAATGCATCTGTTTCGCAGTTTCAATCCTCTTGTGCTCTGCAGCCTGGGAAAAATGATTTGAGAACTTTTCCTCCTCCATAGCACTCTGCTTCTCTGTGGCACTCCACTGATCATAAACTGAAGCCTCTGAAATTGCAAGGGCCAGGTACTTTGTCCCAGACCAGAAAAATGAACCAACACTACAGGTGGGACTGACAGAAGGTCAGTGCTGTGAGTATACCTGATCATGTGGTTCAGAAATGTTTGAAGTAGCTTTGGAAACAATTTGAGAAACGTCTGAAAAAGTGGATTAGAGATACCGTAAAACTGTATGAAAAGTGGTTAGCATGCACTACTTGTGCAAGAACAGAACACCAAAATGGTAAGAACATGATCAGAAAACTCTGTGCTCATGTGCATTAAGATGGAAAGAATTATCTCCTGGGAAACTGACTAAAAATCGTGCTTACTCTATTCAGTTATAAAACTGAATATAATTTAGTTCTTATCCTAAAACTTATGCAAAGAAAAACTTGTGGCAACATCCTAATTGATACGGTAAATGAAAATTTCTCTGTAGCTTGCTATGGAGTGTACCTAGATGTCCACCAAAGGCCCATGGTGTTGAGTTTTGAAGGTGGCTGTATCTAGGGTATATGATGATTGGATTAAAGATGTGACACTGAGATTAAAGGTGCAACGATAGGATTAATGTGTCCCATCTGAGTAGGGGTGCTATGTGCCCTAAGGACAGGTAGCCTGGTTAAAATATAAGGATCAAATAGAAGGCTGCAATCATCACTTTCTGCTTGATTTTCATTGCTTGCTACTGTATTGCAGGATGTCTTCTTCCTGATTTGCTTTGTCCTTTACTCTTTCTCCTTTGTGACGCCCCTCTGCCACAGCAATGTGCCTTGCACAGAGTGGACCACAGAGTGAAATCTCTAAAAAGTGTGAGTTGAAATAAATTTTTCTTCCTTTAACACTGGACATTGGATATTTTGTTTCAAAAATGAAAAATTAATAAAGACACGGACCAGCCGGGCGTGGTGGCGCACGCCTGTAATCCCAGCACTCGGGAGGCTGAGGCAGGAGGATCGCTGTGAGTTCGAGACCAGCCTGGGCTACAAAAGTGAGCTCAAGGCCAGCCTGAACTGCACAGTGAGACCCTGTCTCAAAAAGACAAAAAAAAAAAATTAAAAAAAATAAAGACACGGACCAATATTCAAGCTGTGGAACAGTTGGTACTGATTGCTTTTACAAGACTTATAGTGGCAATCAGGAGAAAGACATGAAAAAAAACCCACTATGGCCAAAAATGAATCGTATGTTAAATAAAATCCAGGGGATTACCAGGGCACGAGGTTTCTATTGAAAAGAAATTCTAGGTCTTCTGAGAAGATGTTATAATCGTGTCCAGAGAGAATTAGTCACTCTGTGAGTTAGAAACCTGATGCTAGAATGTAGCAATACGGGGAGGAAGAAGTAGATGAGAGGAAGTGGTTTCTGCATCACAGTAAGGATCTGAAACCAGAACTGGAGGCCATAGTGAAAGCAAAAGAGAAACTGCATTGTAGAAGGAGCAATCAAGCACCACTTCATCCCTGTACCCTGGATGGAGGCATGAGAGCAGCTGCTGGACCTAACATTTGTTACACTCCTATTAATTTGTTTTGAAATTTTGTATTTGTTTTGATTTTTTCTTTGAAATAAATAAATAATAAAAAGGAACAAATTTATAGTTACCATAGTTTGTCATGTTCTAGGCTGTGTATGATGCTGTTATTACAGATTTGATACTTATGCATGGCGATGTAACTGTTCTAACCATTTATTCTTCCCTTTAAACCAAATTGAGATTATTACTATTGACCCATACCAAAGAACCAGGGGATGGGACAAAAGTCACTAACTTCTTATAGCAAATAAATGGTAGAGGCAGGATCCTGCAATAGCCTCAGGGCCTGAAAGGCAGCCACACATGTAAAACGCCTCTGCAAAGGAATCATGTCTGATAGTCTCAATACCAGCAACAAATATAACTATAATAAACAATTTACAAGTGTCAAAGCAGAAATTGAACTAAAAAATAGACAATGAGAAGACAGCAAAGCAAGATGCAACTTCAGACGTCCGTCTTATCAATAGCAAGTTCATGGAGTGATGAAATGGATTGATTCAAAACCACCCGTCATAGCTCTCTCAAGGGGTACCTCAGGAAATAACAATGCCAGTCAATGAGGCTGCAGAACAAAAGCAAAATCAAGTCACCTCTTCAGAGATGATGACCATAGAGCAGAGCATGGTTAATGAATTTAGAGCAGATACAGACAAAAAGGAAAGGAGTTCAGGAAAATGATGGAACACAGGAAAAAAACAGAATCTGTGAAGCACATTTATTCAGATATCAAGGACATTAAAATTTCTATTGAATGTATACTCAGCAAAGTTAACCATAATGAGGACAGAATATCAGAGCACACCATAAGATTCCAATTCGCAACTATGAAAAGAATTATTTCTCGAAAATGGGAAAAGATCATGAAGATTTGAAACAATACCTGACAGATGGTGCAAAGAAAAACAAAAAATTGATCAGAACTCACAAAAAAGCAGGAATATCAAAAATAACATTAAAACATTGATATGAACCAGAAATGGCAAAAATTTCCCAGGGTAATGAATCTCACATAAAAATAAATGAGGCAGGACTAGGGAGATAGTTCAGTGGTTGAAGCACTGTACTCAGTGCAATTATCTCACTGTGCCAGCCACCAAAACTGGGCATGGTGGTGCACTCTTGCAATCCCAGAACTGGAGAGATTGAGACAGGAGAATCACTAGGAGTCTGAGCCGTGTAGTGAGATGCTGTACTTGATAAATAGATAAATAAATAAATACGGCAGCCGGGCGTGGTGGCGCATGCCTGTAATCCCAGCACTCGGGAGGCTGAGGCAGGAGGATTGGTGTGAGTTCAAGACCAGCTTGGGCTACAAAAGTGAGCTCAAGGCCAGTCTGAACTGCATATCGAGACCCTGCCTCAAAAAGACAAATAAATAAATAAATAAATATATATATATATATATATATATATATATATATGACATATAAAATTCCAATTTACATTGATAGAAAAAATCTCCTCAAGATATATTATCAAAATTTGAGATATTCGACACAAGAAATGAATATTAAAAGCTGTTAGACAAAGGGTAAAAATCACTTTAAAAGCATCTTGCCCAGTGTTCTCACCTGCAATCATTTCTTTCACCAGCCTAAACGTGCAATACCAGTGGGTTCTTCATCAAATCTTCAGTTCAATTCTGATCCCAGCCATATTCATATACCTGCCTACACTCTGTCCTGAAAGAATATCCTTTCCTCCTTCTTTCAATGCCCTGGACATTTTTATCCATGAAATAAATTGCAATGCAGATGGTGTGATCTGGAAATAGCTATTGACATTTTGAGTAATGTGTGCATTTCTAGCAGGATTGTAGAGTCTATGTAAGTCTTGTTGAAGAGATCATCATCTTGCATGGCTCTGCTTCTTGGATTCTGTAATTCTTTAGACTTTATTGGTTATTCACTTCTCTCTGTAATCTGAGCATCTTGAGTATGAGACAATCTTTTACATACAAGGATATTTTAATCATTTATGTTACTGCCTAGATCTGAATTTATAGAATTCCTGACTTTGTTTCTGAAAAAAATACTAATATCTTTGCACAGTCATTTTCTTGGACTTCGACAGGCTGCTATGGTTAATGCAGCATGATGGTGATGTCCTGTAATCTCAAAATTCAGGAACAGACAGACCCAACACGTGGGACTGGCTTCGGAACTTTCAACAGGCAAGTCCATTGTGTGGACCAGCCACCAGAATCTGCAGCAGGCAGGCCCAGTGTGGGAGCCTACAGTAGAACTCCCTTCCAAAAGGCTAGGGGTGAGACCCAGCCAGCTAAACCATGAGCAGAAACCAACTAGCCAGTGGAGCATAGAAGGTTCACTTTCACGGGCTGAAGCAGGAAGAAACTGAGCACAGCAGCCAGACCCAAACCAGTTCCAGCTGGATGAGTTCAAACTTGGTAGGTCTGGAACTCATAAACTAAAACACATTGTTAGACCTAATCTATGAGAGCATTTTCTCACTCAAGAGAGAGTGAGGTGGCTACAGGTAACTGTGATGAACTAGTCTGCCTGAAGATTCCAGGTAGATCAAGGAAAGGTGATGAGATGGAAGTGGAAGGAACAATTTATATACAAATTCCCATTATGCTATCTGCTTTGCCATACAGACATTGTGTTTGCTCTTATGGTTTAAAATACAAACCCACTGGTTACAAAAGTTTCTAAATTACTAAATTTCACTACACATTTTTGGTGTTGCTTATTATAGTATTGTAAATAGAAAACTACATGCTGTCCTGGCCCCACCCATGGGGTGCGCTGAGATGGTGATTGAGACTGGGCATGGTAGAGTGTACCTATAATTGCAGCACTTGGGAGGATGAAAAGAGGAGAATTGCTATCAGTCCGACCTATGTAGTGAGGCCCTGTACACCCTGTCGACTCTGCCCTAAATCGAAGGGGAAAAAAACTAACTGCACCAAAGCTCTACTCCAAATATCAGGGCTAACTACCATCAAACTTGCAGAAAAAAAGACACAGAAAATAAAGACTTCTCTCTAAAATATAAAATGACAAGAAAAAGTAGCAAAATGCATTCTCAGGCCCCAAGCTCACCCAAACAAAGGCGGAAGACACTAGCATAGGAGAAATTCGAAGTCATACTGCTGTAATGTATGAGGTATTGCTTTAAAGTCTTCACCTTTATCCTGAAACTATTCTACTAGTGAATACTTTGGATGTGTAATTTGTAATGCCTGAGAAATATATTCAAAGCACAAAATCAACTTTTCTAAGTACTTTCTAAAAAAGAAGCATATGTATGCAGAATATCATGACTATAGGCAATGTATTCTGTATGTTCACAGATGGTACTTTTGCAAAAGCATAATCTAGAGAGCAGGAAAATTCATACCTAAAATACGTGTCTACCGTATGCAAAACAAAATTCTTCCACATTTATGATTCAAGTAATCTAAACAATCAACCCACTACCAGGTGTCTGCCTGATCACCCATAGGAACAGTGCCATATAGGGGGCTCAGTGTTGGTCTCTGCCACAGATAGACAGGGCACTCAGGAGAGGACTCAGCTTAGTCAACTTTAGTGAGAGAACTTTTCTTTCTGATCCATATATAATCTTCATCCCCACAATCGTGACCAATTTGTTCATGAACCCACTGGGCAATGACAAAGGTGAAAGAGTAAGGAGACTGACTGCTATTCACAGAGCGGGTCATCTAGTTCACTTAGTAATTGGTCTCCTGCTGGACTCGCCTTTCAGTGTTCTGCTTAACCTTGATGATCCACTTAATTGGATGAAATGACTTCTGAAGATATAACTTCATGATGAACATTCAAGTTGAGTAAGCCACTGCATACTGGGCCTGAGAAAGGAGGCCTAGTTTCAAGAAATAAATCAGGGCCAGGTGTGGTGGCCCACGCCTGTAATCCCAGCACTCGGGAGGCTGAGGCAGGAGGATCGGTGCGAGTTTGAAACCAGCCTGGGCTATAAAAGTGAGCTCAAGGCCAGCCTGAACTGCATAGTGAGACCCTGTCTCAAAAAGACAAAATAAATAAATAAATAAATAAACCCTTTGTTTTAAAGTTTTAAGTTTTAAAGTGTTAAGTATTTTGCCCCAGTATAGAAAATTTCAGTAATACAAAAAATTGGAACTGAGATCAGGTCATTTCTGTGACTATAAAAAACCTTCTGGTTGCAAAGCCTTTGAATTAGTTTTGGGAAGGATGTAAGAAAAGTTTGAAGTGGATTAGAGAAGTCTTAAAATGGCTTAGAGGGAAGTTAATATACACTTCTGATAGGAGCACAGAAGACCAGAATGGTGATACCAATACAGGAATAAAACCTGTGCTCGTGTAGTTTAGGAGGGGAAGACTTGGAACTTAAGTAGAGGTCATACTTGTTATATTATGGCAAGAAATCTGTCAATATTGACTACTTATCCTAAAATTTTGTCCTAGAGATGAACTCAGAGCCACAAACTAAGTGAAATGGTAGCGAATATTTTGAGATAGTCTGTACCTAGCTGTCCACTGAAGCCACATGCAGGAATAGCTGGGGCTTTTTGGAGGTGCCTAGATCTAGGGTATGTGGTTATGGCATTAAGTGTGTGATGCTGGGATTGATTGTGCAGTGCTAGGATTAAGGTTGTCCTATCCTGGGTGGTTAAGATACAAGGAACAATGGTGAAAATATTGTGGCTAAAATATAAAGAACAAAAGGAGAGCTGCTGCCATCACTTTCTGCTTGTCCCTTCACCGTTAGATGCCTTCTCCCTGTCCTGCTTTGCCATAGACTCTTTCATCTCTGTGATGCCCCCTGTCTTGCCAATCTGAAACCTCTACAAACTGTGAGCTGAGACAAATTGTTCTTCCTTTAACTCCGGGCCACAGATGTCTTTTTCAAAAATGGGAAAAGTAATTAAAATACAGCCCAGTATTCAGGCTGTGACATGAGAACTACTGATTGTGTTTTCAAGATCTATATTGAGAATAAGAAGACGAAAAAAAGAGAAAAGAAAACTTAGTAGTACGGTTAGAAAAGAATCCTGTGACGGGCCCGGTGGAATGGCTCAGTGGTCTAAAGCGCCTGCCTTGGAAAGTATGGGAGGCTTCAGGCACCGCGGTTCGATCCCCAGCACCACATGCTGCGCCAGCCCCGCCCTCAGGGTGGGCTGAGCTGGCCATAAAAATGAGTGAATAAACAAACAAATGTTCTGAAACAAGAAAAAATAAATAAATAAATAAATAAATAAATCAAGCAACTGCTTGAACTTTAAAAAAAAAAAGAAAAGAAAAGAATCCTGTGAAAAGTTGGACTTCGAATAACCAAGGGATATGACTGGTATTGTAAAGAAATCCTAGGACTTCTGTGAAGATGACAGAATAGTGAGCAGCAGAGGAGCAGCTTCTCCAGGATTTGGAACCCTGATGCTAGAATATAGTAACTTGATGGAAGAGGCACATGAGTAACTGGAACACACAAGGATCAGGAGCAACAATTGGAGCAATAATTCATGGCAGAGAATAGAGGGACTGCAATGTCAAAGAATGTGGATTCAGTGGCACTTTGTTCCTGAGCCATGACTGGTGGCATGGGAGAAACAGCTTGAACCTGCAGATGCATGCTGACTACTTGTGGTTACAGAAGTCTCCACTGAGAAGTGCACCCAGTGGACTGGATCACTGGGCACTGCAGACTGCAATGGCTGGTGAGTTATTTGGGTTTCAGATGTCACCGTGAAAAGGAAAACTGGCTGAGAGTCATCTTGGTAACAGTAATGAAACACAGCATTCAGAGAGGCTGCAGCTGGCTCCATCTAGTGGCCACCAGTGTCAGGGAACGGTGCAACGAAGTGCAAACTGACAAGAGATCAAGGATCCCAGGACAAGAAAGCAGGAGGCATCTCCAGGGTGGTGGGCCTCACAGCCAGAAACCAGGATTGTCCTGAACTTCAGCGGAATTAAACACTCAGGTATACTGGGATTGTCTACCACAGCCATACTCCTAATGTTAGCTTCTGTGAACTAATCAACCCAGATCTGAGTCTATCTCTGCCCCTGTTGTCTACCAGTGACGGCAGAAAAATTCCCTGAAATGAACATTCCCTTCTGAATTTCTTCCTTTCTTGATTTTCTATATTTTTCATTTTTTACAAATAACTTTTACTTTTCTCTTTTACTTGACTGTAGGTTCTTATTTTTATACAAGAGTGACCACTGTTTCTAGTGTTGTTGTTTTGTGCTGTATTTATGTGTTTCTCCTTTCTCTCTGTCCCCCCTGCCTTCTTCACCAGTTACCAAAGCTTAAATAACTTCACTCAGTGCTCTGGCCTTGCTTCTTGTTTCTTTCTCTTTGCTCTATTATTCTATTTGTCTCATCAATTGTTCTAAATTTTCCTGCTTAAGGGCTGAATTGTATATGAGGGCATATTTGCCGTACATTTTTTTAATGGTTTGTTTCAGATTTGGTCATGTAATTGTAAGAGCATTCACATTGTTAAAAGTGGCAAATACATCAACTGAGGAATGGATAGAAACATGTGGCATTTTTATACAATGGAGTGCTGCTCCAATATAGGGAAGTATAAAGTTGACACTGTTATGGACGGATGGATGCAACTTGAGACCACACTCATAAGTGAGATAAAGCAGTCTTGAGTGTGTAAACATCATATTGTCACCCTGCTGTAAGAACCTCAAAGATTAAGCAAGATCCCAAATGTGCAATAATATTAGACACCAGGTTAAATAATTTAATCAGACACCTAAAAGTTACTAAGAAACAGTCCTGCAAAATTTTACATTTGAAAAAAGCAGAAATATTAAACTGCAAAAAGATGTTTTAATAGTGTATCGTATACAAAGTAACTAGTACAAAACTACATGCCAGGTAAGGAGAAAATATCAAAATTGAAGGGTGGAAAGACATGTAGGATATGCAGAACAAACAATAAAATACTTAGCAGTTGTGTAATTCAAGTGAAAAGGGAAGCAAGAAAATGCAATAAAAGGAGTATGTGAAGAGGTAATGTTTGAAAATTTTTCAAATCAAAGAAAAATGTCAAGCTACATTATCTAAGTGTGTGGTAAGTAAAACTCAATAGTTACAAAAATGCTCATCTTACCACATGACTTCAAATTCCCTCGAGGGAAAATAATAGAAGCAAATTACAAAAAAATATGAGCTTATTATAGCTAAAAGGCAGGAGATGACTATATTAATTACTTTTTAGTTGCTGGGGCAAAATGTCTGACATAAACAACTTAAAGCATAACATGTGTATATTTTTATTTGAGTTTCAGAAGTTTCATCTAAAAGCATATGGCTTCAGGAACACTGCTCAAACCATGGCAGCCAGGAATCGCAGAGATCAGAAAGAGGCAGAGAAAGAGGAAGGGGTCTGGGGCAGGAATACACTTCCAGGTCATACCCCCAGCCACCTACTTCCAAAATGGGCCCTACCGTATAACACAATCAACTATGAACTTACCAGTGCAGTAAATCATTAATGAGTACAGCATCTAGTGATCCAACCACTTGCAAAAGTCCTGCTACCACAAATATATCACACATCAAAGAAATTGACATGGTTGACTTAATGGAAAAATGCAAATGTAAACATAAAACATTCATATTTAACAGTGATGACCTTGCAAGTTACAGCACAAAACTCCAGTGTGACATAATGCTCTACTACTAGTAAGCATTTTCAGAGTCTTTCAAACATTGAACAGTTAACATTTATATAGTAATCATTATATGTCAGATGCCTTGTTAAATATCTTATATTTACTAACAATCCTCATAAAAATGCCATGAGATAGTTCTTTTTTAATTGTCAATTCATATCTTGCAAGGCTGTAGAGAGAGATCAAAACATCTAGGTAGCAGGTTCAAGTTTATGAAATTATGTGGCTTGACTGCCTTCTAACCTTTGAAATATGACAGCTGATCCAAGGTGTTCTGGGGGAATTTTTTTTGTTTTGGTTTTGGTTTTGGTTTTGATACAGGCTCTTGCTAAGCAACTTCGACTTCTAGTGATCCTCCTGTATCAGCCTCCCCAGTGCTGGGATTACAGGCAAGAGCCTCCCCACCCAGTTTCAGGGCCAGCATGGGGTGCCAGGGCTAGCACAGCATGGGGTAATGAGGATTCAATTCAGGATCCCATGCTTGACAGCAGGACCTCATGCTTAGACTGCAATGCTATCTTCCCAGCTCTGTTCCAAGATATTCCATACTATCATCACGCCGTACTAAAAAGAGAATCTCTGTGAACAAGCAGGACTTCACATGAACATATTGACTCAATAAATGTGTATTTAAAATTAAAGGAAATTCATCTAAATATGGTAAAGATTGTAGGAGACTTGCCCACTTCTATAATATTGACTTCAATTAATTTTTTAAATGTCTAATATATCTTTTTAATTTATTTATAATTTTATTTAACACATAAAGGTATTAATGAGGTACCATAATATTTTGTATCAGCACACATGTATATACTTTAATATTTAAATTAACATGAGCATTTATCTCCTCAAGCATTTAACATTTCTTTATGGTGAGAACTTAAAATTCTTTTACTTAAATGTTGTGAAGTACAGTACGTTATTTTGATCTATAATCACCCTAGCACACCAGAGTTTCATGCTTCTAAATCTCATTGTCCACTTTCCTGCTTGACCCGTACCCTCCTATGTTTAGAACCATTGTTTTTCTCAAAAACTATGAAGTCAATTTGTAAATAACTCCTTTGACTGTTATAATTGAAGCAATTATGGTGTTGTTTGATTTTTTTTTTTTTTTTTTTTTTTTTTTTTTTTTTTTTTTTTTTTTTTTTGTCTTTTTGAGACAGGGTCTCGCTATGCAGTTGAGGCTGGTCCTGAGCTCCCTTTTGTAGCCCAGGCTGGTCTCGAACTCCCACCGATCCTCCTGCTTCAGCCTCCCGAGTGCTGGGATTACAGGCGTGAGCCACCACGCCCAGCCTGGTGTTGTTTGATTTTGAAGAAATAAAAACAGAAAAAGAGTTAACTAATGGCAACAAATAGCAATTTATCCCCAAAGTAGTGTCACTTATTATTAATTGTCCTATTTTTGATATTCAAACTGGAATGTATGCATTTACTATAAGGCTTTTGTTCTGAAGAGAGTTTTAAATAAACTAGTAGTTGTAGTTGCATTTTTAAAAAATGAAGTACACTGTCCCTTCTTTTTAAAATTTTTTATTTTATTTTCAACAAATTTAAAAGAATAGGAAATGACATGCAATTATGAGCTACCACGTGATATTTTGATGCATGTATAAATTGTATACATTTAAAATCAAATATACATGACATAAATATGAACGCTTTGCATTGTTGCAGTTTGAGAAGTTACAAAAGTACTACCTGACTCTATTTGTGTGCTTCTATTTACTTTACTATAATCCTTGGTTATGGTATGCTCTACATTTGTATGAGAACTTCATTAACTTATTTACTATTCAAATTTTAAGCATTTGGAGATATTCTCATTTAAATATAAACACACACACACAAACACAAACACACTCTGGAGCATCCATAACAGCAAATGCTTGGAGAGAGGAAAGGAATGGACGTGATGCATGCCAACACAAACTACTAATTAGCATATTAGACAAGACTGTCAGTGCTTCCCTGATCGTTTTTTTTTTTTTTTTTTTTTTAGACGGGGTCTCACTCTGCAGTTCAGGCTGGCCTAGAGCTCACTTTTGTAGCCCAGGCTGGTCTCGAACTTGCACGGATCCTCCTGCCTCAGCCTCCCAAGTGCTGGGATTACAGGCGTGTACCACCACGCCCGGCCCTGATCTTTTAAACTGATTAATTCATCTGAAATATTTGCAAATCTCAACACTCATCCTCCAGAGTCAGGGAAGCATTTCTTAGATGGAACATTGGAAATTCTTTTCTCTGATTATTGTCTTGGTCCACTATGATCTAAAAAGATGGAGGGTGCTGTTCCAGTCTGACCCAGTCCCAGCCGGTAGCAGAGCCCGTGCGTACACGGCGGGTAAGCTGCCTGCGCCCCTCTGCCCCACCTCTGCGTTCCTGCGACTAACTTCCAGTTCCAGTCCAACCCAGCCACAGCCAGTAGCAGAGCCCACGCGCCGGCTGGGCCAGGATCCTTGGCCCGCCTTCCCCTCCCCCGCCCCCCCTTTCTTTTTTTACCCCTCCAGCCCAACCTCCAGCACTGAACCCATCAAACATCTTGTCTGGCAACCGATCTGGTCCACGAGCCTACCAGGACTACTCAATCCCAAAGCTCCACCTCCACCTACAGACCACATCCGCCAGGATTCACAGAAGCAAACAGCCAGAGCTCCAGCACAGAGTCAGGAACCTCTGTAGAGGAACCAGCTTGGAGTCTCCAGACCAAATGCCCATAGACACAGCATAACGCCACCAAAGTGCAGAGG
>PVJA010014870.1:0-46568 GCA_004027025.1 Myocastor coypus
TGAGCAAACAAAAACACATTGTTAAGGTATAACAGACACAGAAGAGAGCCCTTTTTAGGCTACAGCTCTGTAAGTTTAACACATGTCCACTACCTGTCCTGATTTACATCCCTGCCATCACACTGTTTGTTCTTGTTGCTGTCAGCCTCTCCCACACCCTCCTCCTCCTCCTCCTTCTCCTCCTCCTGCCAACCCGGGTCTGCTTGCTTTCTTACTAGAGTTTCAGCTTTCTAAGTTATAAAAATGTCAAGGAAATGGAACCTACACAGTGACACCTCTGAATCTGGCTGTCCCCAGCCAGCAGCCTGCGTCTGAGACTTGCTTGGGGCTGTATGTGTGCCCCTGGGTAGTGCTGAACGCCAGTCCATCATACGGATGCAGCACCGATTATCCACTCAGTGGAGGAACGTTTGGGTTGTTTCCAGGATTTGGCAATTACTAGAGCTGCCATGATCACCAGCCTAGAGGTTTCCTTGGGAAGGCACAGCTCCATTCCCCTTCAGTAAATACCTAGCGTGGAATTGCTGGGTTGTATGCCAAGCGTGATTCATGTTATAAGAAGCTGCTGGGGAGTCTCTGGAGTGGCTGTGTCATTTCACCTTTTACCTGCAACAAATCCAGGAATAAACTCAGTTCTCTGCACTGGTGCCAGCAATTAATATTCCTGTATGCAGCTAAATTAGGCTGGGCCCACCAGGGCATCAGGACAGAGGATGAGGATACAACCCCTGCTGGAGGCACAGCTACCAAAGGTGAGGGCTCAAGATAAAAGTGGAATGACCCAGCCTACCTGTCTCCCGAGGGATAAGCAATAAAGTGAAGCTTATAATTGGTATCAAGTGGTCCAATAAGATCTAGATAGACGGGCTGGCAAGATAGTTCAGTGGCATGAGCACCTGCCTGGCAAGTGCAAGGTCTGGAGTTTGATCCCCAGTACCACATACACACACAGACACACAGACACAGACAAAGACACACACACACACACACACACACACAATCTAGATAGACATCAGCCCCCCAAGTGGGTGACAAAGACCTCCTAATCCATCCCTTCTTTAAAAAAAAGCCCTTGTCGGGGCCCGGCAGGATGGCTCAGTGGTCTAAAGCGCCTGCTTAGGAAAGCTTAGGCGCTGCAGGGACTGCAGTTCAATCCCCGGCACCACATGCTGTGCCAGTCCTGTGCTCAGGGAAGGCTGAGCTGGCCATAAAAATAAAAAAAAAAGAACGTACAAGTTAAAAAAAAAAATTAAAAAATTAAAAAATTTTAAAAAGCCCTGTTCTTTTGGTATACTTGCTACGTGACCCACTTCCCCTTTGGATCTATATTACCTAATGGTTATGCTTGTAATCTTATTGGCTGATCATGCTATACCCACCTTGTGTTTTTGCTCTATAAAACTTCCTCTGTAAATTGGGGTCCATAGCAACTCACTTTTGGGTCCCCTCCTGTCTCTCAGGAGCTATTTCTTCTCTCCCCACTCCTTTTCTGTGTGTCTCCCTGTCTTTTTCTCTCAATAAATCTTTCCTATTAATCTCTGTTGTTCTTTATAATTCAATGGTCAGTTTTGCAAAACACAAACTCGATGCATGTAACATCTAGCAGGTTGAACGTCATATTATTCCCTCTCTATCAGTATTATCATGTTTTGGGTTTGTGTCGATTTATTTGCCACTGTAATAGATGTGCAGTTGTGTCTCACGTTGGCTTTAATCTTCCTTTCTCTCGTGACTGATTACACTGAGCATCTTTTCATTATGCTTACTTGCCATTTATGTGTCTTCTTTAGTGAAGTCTAAGTATTCAACTTTTGCTCATTTTAAGTTGTGTTGCTTTCTTACTAACGAGTCTTGAGAATTGTTTATCCAAGTCTGTGATTTGTGAGCACTGCTTCCCTCTTATTTGGGGGCAGTTGTTTTGTTCTGTGTGTGTGTGTGTGTGTGTGATGGGGTCTTGCTGCGTTGCCCAGTTTAAACTTTTAGTCTTCTTGCCTCAGCTTCCTAAGTAACTGGCATTATGTCTTTTCATTGTCTTTTTCTGTCCTTTTATTTTGAAGGACAGATTTTTTTAGTTTTGAATTTTTACTTAGCACTTGTTTTCATTGTATGGCCCATGCTTGTGGTATCACATGAAAGAAACTTTGCCTAATTTGAATTCACAAAAAATCCCCGTGCTTTTATTTCTAGAAATGCTATAGTCTTTGCTTTTATATTTAGATTTATGACCCATTTTGAGTTAGTCTGTGAGGGCAGGGCAGTTTCTTTTCATGGGAGTATCCAATTATTTCAGCAATCTGTTGGAAAGCCTGCTTCTCCCCTTCTCTGCAGAGTTACCTTTGAACCTTGATTTAAAACCAGCCGGGCGTGGTGGCGCACGCCTGTAATCCCAGCACTCGGGAAGCTGAGGCAGGAGGATCGGTGTGAGTTCAAGACCAGCCTGGGCTACGAAAGTGAGCTCAAGGCCAGCCTCAACTGCATAGCGAGACCCTGTCTCAAAAAGACAAAAAAAAAAAAAAAAAAAAAAAAACCAATTGGCTGTGTAGGAGTCTGTTCCTGGGCTCTGGCCTGTTTTGTGGACGTGATTTGTTTTTGTCTGTACAATAGCCGGGCCAAGTCTCACTCTGATTGTCTGCATTTGCAGCCAAGGTGACTCAGTTGCATCTTGAAGGCTGTGGTAACCTGGGTCCCTCGGGCTGTCACAGGAAATTTGTTCAAAGACAACTGCAGAGTTCTGTGAGAAAGTTGACAGTGGGAAATGCTCCGCAGCATGACAGGAGTCACACACAAGCTACGTGACCATAAACACAGGACCTGAGTCTCCCGGCTGGCCTCAGTGCTGGAGGGCTTTGGAGGTGGTGAATGAATCAAGTCTTGAATTGACAGCAGCAAACTATGAGCGTGTAAACCCTCTTAGTCTGGAGACAACCCTGCGGGGAGCAACAGCTTCCAGGCTCAAGAGCTAAATGTGGGCCTGGGGACCTGAAGGTGTGCTTTTCTCCTCCCTCCAAGCGGGGAGCCTATCCCTGGGGCTTCTCAGGTCTTGGTGATATCTTCACAGTGGGTTAGAATTCTCCTTGGTAATGAGCTCACTCAGTCCTCATAGCATCCTGGAAGGAGTACCTATAATTTGGTCCATTTTGAGAAGGCCTTTTTTCTTTGGTCTGTCTGAGGATGTCTTCAGGGCACGCTGGGTGAGGCTTATAGAGCTGGGGATCAAACCCAGGTCCCCTGCACCTTGGCTGCAATTGTCTGAGCAGATGCTTAAACAACTGGGCCGGTCTGAAGGCCCCCAACTTGATCCATTTTGAAGTTATGCGGCCTCTGATGTGAACAAGTACAGGATCGGGGTTCTAACAATGTCCTACCCAGGGTTCCGTTCACTGGTCTGTCTAAAGCTGTCCAGCTTCCCTTGCTGCCCCTACCTTGTTCTCTCTGTCCTCCACAGGCACCATCAAGGTCACCGCCGACTCAGCTGAGCTGAGTGTCCTCCTGTGGGACAAGCATAAGCGAGCAGGGAACTGCACCAGCAAGCACAGTATCACTTGTGTCCTCACCCAGAACTTCAGCTCGGCCTTGCCCAAGGAGCTCTGGCTGCTGGTGCGGGTCGAGCTCCACCCAGGAGCCTTGGAGGCTGGGTTAGCTTCCAGGCTGATGCCTTGGGCCTAGCTGTGGGCAAGGCTGTCTTGGAAGCCACCTAAACGGGTACGTGAGCACTGAGCATGCAGAGTGGCGTATGTAGGAGAGGCCTCTGAGGCTGAAGGCTTTTTCCCCAGACTCAGGTCTGGAGCCCAGAGTATGGAATAAAGGACATCCTAGACCCCAATCTGTGGTGGCTACCAGCTTGCATTTGAGGACCATGGTTGGAAAATTACTCCAACACCCTCTGCTCCCACTTCTTGGGATCGTTCCCTGGAGGTCCACAAGGTACAGCAATACAGGGAGGACACTCTGTTTTCCCTTTCCCCTCTTCCCAAGATTCAGTCCTACCCTGAAGAGCAGGAAACCTAGAAGAGACAGAGGTTTTGCCAGGGCTCAATGAGAGAACTGGGGGCTAGATCAGGCCTTTTCTGTGGAATGTGGTCTCAGATGGGGTACATGGGGGTGCTGGGACCCAGGGACCTCCAGAGACAGATGGGATGACCAGACTCCTGTCTGGCCCCTGCCTGGACAAGATGGGCTGGACAGCCAGAGGTCCCATCTGCTACTGCCCTCCCTGGCCTGTCATCCCCCAGGACTCCCTTCAGAGGCAGGGCTACATTTGCTGCTGGCCCTGGTGAACTCCACTGCTCAACTCACCTGGCACTATGGAGCTTGAGGGGTCAGCTGGACACTGCTCTTGGTCTGCAGGGCCTGAGTTCCAGCTCCCCTGGCCCCCAGCTCCATGCCAGCCTCAGCCGTGCGGTGACAGGCTACAGGCACCAGGGCCTGCCCTTCTTTGTGGATGGATGTGGCCCTTTCCAGGTGTGTGTGTGGGGGCCTGGACCAGTCACACTGGGGCAGCAGGTCCGAGCGACGCCTGTAGCTCTGCCTCTGCTTGGGTGGCAGGACACAGTCTAGTGCCAGGCTGAGAATGAGGCCCAGGGAGGAGCACTGAGGGATGTAGGTCCCAGCTGCTTTCGGCAGCTGTGCTGCATGTGGGAAGTTGAGCATGAATGGTGGCCAGAACTAGGCCAAGGCTGGGCCACTGACCCTCCATGCACCGTGTGACCTTGGGCAAGTTACTTTCCCTGCCTCGATTTCCTCATCTGCAAAGTAAGCTGTTGCCACTTCCTGCCTCTTGTGTTGATTTTGAGGCCAAGACAAGGAACCACGTCATCCGGCCTGACATGCAGAGGCCCTGCGGGACCATGGGGCTTAGCTCTCAGGCCTCCTCAGACGTGTCTCAGGGAATGATTTCCCAGGGAGGGAGGGAGGGGGTGGAACCACTCTCCATGCTCATAGCAGCAGCCTCTCCCTGCCCCTGGTCCCAGGTCAAGGTGGGGAAGAATCTTGCTGCCTCCCACCCTGCTGTCGCCACAGATCGCCTGCCTCAGAGATGCCTCCGCTGCTGCCACCCAGCTGTGGAGACTGTCGCGGCTGGCAGTGGTGCATGGTGGGTGGGGTGGTCTGGACCTCAAGCAGGTTCCAGGGCTGAGGCTGTTGGGCACTGACCCACGTTGTCCCCTCTCCTGAGCACTCTACATCCTCAGGTCAAGGAGCCTGGGCTCTGGGTGACAGACCCTGTCCCTGCATGAGCAGTCCCTTCTGTGGTCAAAGCCATGTCAACTCAGGGCCCCAGAGTTTCAAGCCAGCCTTTGTCACAGGCAGCCTGACGGTGGGCTTGGGGCTCAGGGTATGTGTGGGCACAAGGCTGTTCCTGGCAGCCAACCTAGGGTTGTGTGCATGCCCTGGTCTGACAACTGCAGCTCCTTAGGCTCTCCTGGTCTGTAACTCCTGGCCTGGATGAGGGTGGACTGCCGATGAGGCCACTGCTGTGGCCACTGTGATCCTATGAGTACTGCCCAACGGCATCTGGGTAAGTCTTGGCTCAGCTGTGGGGCTGCCCAGTGAGTTGTAACCCCAAGACCTGCCTGCAGGGACTGTCCTGTAGGGACTGTGCCTACCCCTGAAATGTACCTGTCATTCTGCTTGACCTCAAGGTCAGTGGGAAGCACCAGCAGAGGCTGCCCGAGAAGGACGTCCAGGGCAGGTGACTGCAGCTTAGCACCCCTGCAGCTGGGTGTGCACCCCCATGCTGCCCCTCCAGGGGGAGGAAGGTGGGGGGCAGGCCCTGTATGACAGGACCCTGGCAGTGGCTGAGGATGCTTCCTGTCCGCTGTCCCCATCCCTTTTCCCTTGTCCTCTTCCCTCATTTCTATCCCCTCCCCCTCCTCTGTCCCCATCCCTCGTCTCTGCCCCTTCTCCTGTCTCTCACCCCCGTCCTCCTCCCTGTCCCATGTGCCCATTGCTCCTTCAGCAGTGGGGAGGGGGTGGGCATCTCATGGAAGGTGTCCCTGGGAACGCGCCCTGGTGTGTTTCTTACCAGGGTCAGCAAACCTTCTCCCTAGCGGGCCAGATGGTCGACATTTCTGTCTCTGTTACTCTGGTTTCTGCTGGGACCCTCACACCCACTGTCATGTGACCGCAGCCCCTCGTGAGAGAATAGGCACACCCAGGGCTGTGTCCCAATAAAAATTTATTTGCAAAACAAAGTGGCAGAGCCTGGTGGGTGCAGGCCATGGTGCATGCCCAGGATATCTTCATCTTCCTGGCCTTCTCTTCAACCCTATCCCTGGGCCTCTTGGTTTGTTTGCTTCCTGACTTAGCTCTTCACATTGGCTCTGCCAGAGAACCTGCTCCTTCTGGCATCGGAGTCCCTCCCATGCAGTACAGGTGGCCCTAAAGATTCCTGGGGCTTGCAGTGCTGCCTGCTGGGCAGCTGGGTTTCTGCCCATGAGGGGCCAGCATCTCCTTGGTGTCACTGCAGGTCTCTGTGGACATCCGTAGCAGTGGCTTGGGCATGGACCATTCCGGATGTGTCTGGACAGGCCCCGCATTCTACTCTCTGAGCTACTGGTACCATGACAGCCCTGGCACTGTCTGTCTGGGGCCAGCGTGACAGCGAGGCCCTGCTGTGGGCTGAGGTCCCTGGCAAGGCCCATCTCGATGCTGAGCTGCAGATACCGGGTAAGGCACTGGGCTGCAGAGCCTGTGTGCCCCATTCCTGGGCCAGCCCATAGTCTTAGGCCTTGATTCAGGCAAACACAAGGACCATGTGGCCCAGCTGGCCCCAGGATGGGCATATAATGAGGGAGGGGCTTGAGCCCAGGCATCTGACTCTGGAGACTCCCTCTGATCCACATGGAGATTGTGTGGACCAGTCTCTTCACTGATCGGGACCCTGTTCCCTCCACCTCCTGGGCCGTCTCTCTGGCCTCGCACTTTTCCATCTTTGACCCTCAGCCTGCCCTGTGTCACAGGGGTTGTTGTCAGTCTGAGCTGACCCAGGCTCCATTTCCCAGCCCGAGGAGGCTAGGGTGGCCACTTGCAGTAACAGTGACCCCCTGCTATCCAAGACCCCAGCTCCTCAGGAGTCACTGACTGCTAACGTTCCTGGTGTCCCTGACATCTAGGAGACCCTGGGCTGAGGGTCACATCCCCTGCCCTCCCCACAGAAGGTGCACCTATTAATGCTGGACAGTGAAGGATGAAAACAAGTGTTTCCTGAGACCTGTGCCCTCTGCAGGTCCCCTGGGGCCGCTCTTTAACTTGGACCTGTACCCCAGTGGGATGTGGAA
The DNA here is from genome assembly GCA_004027025.1 of Myocastor coypus. Taxonomy (NCBI): domain Eukaryota; kingdom Metazoa; phylum Chordata; class Mammalia; order Rodentia; family Myocastoridae; genus Myocastor; species Myocastor coypus. Next base: position 7,278 of record PVJA010014870.1, read on the forward strand.
ACCAAAGCTCGGGCTACCCGGCTTGGCCACTGTGCTGCACCTAAGCAGTCAGCTGAGCCCTGCGGGAACCTGTGCAACACCCAGCGGGCCTCGGCTATTTACCCTGCAGTGCCTGGGGCCACTTGGACTCTAGCTACAGCTGGAAGACTTGAAGTCCAAGAGTGACAAGGACAAGTGTTAACTGGGGCAAGGAACCTAGTGCAACCTCTTTTCAGCAGTAACTCCTTATGCTATGGTGGACAGAGGATGCCTGGTGGTGAGGGGCCAGGAAGTAGTTCAGAGGGGCTTCTAGGAGGAGGTGTCTGCTCAACACAGAGCCCCAGGCATGAAGACCCAGGGAGGTGACAGCCTCCGCTGCAGCTGCTCAGATGGCCTCTCCCACGTGGCACCCCTCCCCATGTCCACGGGCCTCCTCCCTGTTCCAGCACTCGTGTGCTGAGCCTGCAGCACTCCATATTCTCTTCTACCTCTAGAGACCCGGACCTGAGCCCACATGGCCCTCCACGAGAGGAACAGCAACATCAGCATGAATGTGAGGGCCCTGCTGACCCGGCAGCTGAATAGCACGTGGGAGCTGGTGGTGACTGCCTGCGGCGCTGTGCCAGCTCTCCAGGACCTGGCCTGCCCTTCCTCAGCTGGGCGAGGAGCCGGTGGCGCTCGCTCTGCAGTCGCAAGAGATTCACACCTTGTGTTTCTCCATCGCTCTCAGTTTGCCAAAGCTCTGTTCGCCCTGCAGTTGCTGTCAGTGTCCACTGAGCAAGTTTCTGCTCCCAGCCAAGGAGCTGGAGGCCAAGCCTTCCCCGTGTCCTTTCTGCTCATCAAATCCTTTATCCAAGGACTAGTTTCCCTTGCCAGGCACCTGCTCACCGTGCTGCTGTTCTCAGGATTTTGTTTTTGTTCTTTTTATGGTACGGGGATTGAATCCAGGGCCTGTGCTTTGAGCTACATTCCTATTCCCCTACCTCCCAATTTGAGACACTAAGTTGCCCAGGTTGGGCTCAGAGTTGCAATCCTCCTGCCTCAGCTTCTCAGAGTGCTGGAATCACAAGAGTGTGCCACCGTGACTGACTGTTCCCAGAGTTTTATGTGCATGTCTCTGTCTTGGCCTCCTGCCACCCAGTAAGAGGTGAGACAACATAACCAATGAAGGCAGTCTTTAGAGTTGAGATCCCAGCCCCACCACTGCTAGCAATGTGGCCTCTGTGCCCTCAGTGTCATCCACATAATAGGGATAACGATAGTGGTACCTGTACCATGGCAACTCCCCACATGGGTCCCGGCACCTCCTGCAAATATAGCTGAGTGACCACACGACCTCCATCCTTGGACTTCTTCACTCCCTGCTGGCTTTGAGGCAGGTGTAAGGGAGAACCTGGCTGCTGGGAAAGGCTGGGCCTGCTGGATGTCTGTAGCTGCCTGTTGGGCTGGGGACAGAGCTATGGGGGCTGTGGGTCATGCTGCTGTCCCTGCCTAGCCACAAAGGCCTCAGGCTTTCACCCTCTTCCCACCCCTCCTCAGCTCATAGCCCGAGAACTCGGCTTTGGAACAGCTGAGCTCCTTGTTGCAGATGACCTGTAATTTGCAAGACCACCTGGTCCTCCACGTCTGTGGCCAGAACCAGGCAGATAGGTGAGGGGCTGTCAGGGGCTCTGGAGTCACCTGGGAAGGAAGAATCCATGGGCCAGGCTTGTGCCCTACATCACCAGACACACGGCCCGTGGATGTGCTCACACACTCCCACAGCTCCCCCGTGCTTCTTGTTACCCTACACTCAGAAGCTGAGGTGGGAGGGTTGCAAATTCGATTCCAGCTCAGGCAGTTTTAGCAATTTAGTGAAACACCATCTCAAAATTTAAAAAGTAAAAAGACTGGGGACAAGTGTGAAGACCCTGGATTGAACACCCATAAAAGCAAAGCCACCTCAAACCCCACAGCCGCTGGGAGCAGCACACAGGCCCATTCTGGCCCACTGTCCCAGGCCTTGCAGTCCATCCTGCTTAGTAGTGGCTATGAAGGCTGGTGGATCTCCGGGGGCTTGGGGCTCCTGTGGTGAACTCTCACGCTGAGCTGGGAGGTCCCATGCCTGCTCCTGCACTCACATGCTAACAGCCTCTGGGGAGGGGACCGTGCTGGTGGCCTGGAGAGAGTTAGCTGCTGCAGCAGGGCTGAGGGGCCAGGTGCTGTGCAGAGAGCAGGCCAGGACTAAAGCCACCTGGACCCGGCTAGAGCTGAGGGCTTGGGCTCATGGAAGCCCAGAGCCACTCAGCTCCTCATACTGATAGGGAAACTGAGGCTCTGGGAGGAATTTGCTCCTGTGTCAGAACTGGGCAGTCAGGCTAGGGTCCTGGCCTATTCAGGCCCTGACTCTTGGCCTCAGCCCCGGTGTGTGAGGAGGCCTTGGCTGAGCCGCCTGTGGTCTGTGGCTCTCTGAGCCTCTTTAGGATGGGGGCTGGGTCCAGGCTCAGTCCGGTTCTCTCCTTCCTTCCTTCCTTCCTCCAGCACAGACCTGGGACCTGCACCATCTCCCTTCCCCCTTGGGCCACTGTCACAGCACTGTGTCTGCCATAAACTGTGCCTGGCCACTTCTGGGTGCCTAACTTCTTCCATATGCCCTGCCCAGGGCGGGAGAGGCTGCCTGGTGTGTGAGGACATCCACATCAGTCTGCAGCCCAACCTGGGAACCCTTAGCTCTCACTTTCCCAAACATGCCCAGATCTACACTTCTGGACCACCCTTGTACCCCAGACTCCCAGAAAGGGGCCAGGAAGCCCACCCACCCAGCGCCTGGTGCCAGCTGACACAACTGGCACAACTGGCACTGAACCAGATGTGGCATCTTTGGAGCAGAGCAGATACCCACTCCTCACCCTGCTGTGACCTGGGCCGCCTGAGAGTGAACGGAAAGGTCTGCTGACTTGGCCGGGATCCCTCTCTGCCACTCTGCTGTCACTGTGGCCTCATCTGCCTTGCTTCTTGGCAAGCATGCCCACAGCTGGCACAGGGCCTGGCACATCCTAGCTGCTCAGGGAAAGATAGAGTGTAATCGCACAGGCCACCTGGTCCCCTCACTTTCCCACAGGCCACCGGGTTCTGCTAAGCACCCTCCGCTCTCAGGGCTGCAGCCACCTTGGTTTCTAGCCGGCCTGCTGTGGACGGCACCCCCTGTTGGGGCATTGCATGGATGCTCCCCATTTGTCCCTGGCTCAGTTTTCCTTTGGACAGTTTCAACCCACATAGCAGTTACCACAAGTGAGTAAATGCATAGCGCCCTGCCATTAGAACTTGTTCAGATGTATGTGCATGCTTTTCTGTATTGTTGAGGGTTAATATGGAGTCATTTCTGGAGACATCCTACTTGTTTACTCATAAATACTGCAGCAAGGATTTTTTAATACAAGGCAGTGTGATTACAAAATCCAGGGCAATAAACACTGAAATAGTATTGTTGTGTGAGTATAGTCCATAACAACGCTTCCCAGGGACCCACTCATGTTCTGTCAAACATGAAACCCAGGATTTAAATGCAGGAGGCAGGCTGAGGTCACTGTCCTGCCTCTGATTTCCCTAACCCAGAGCAAAGTCTGCAGACTTTCACTTGAAAAGGCCAGTCACTTTTAAATTTCATTTAAATATAGTTCTGGCTTTGTCATGCTTTAGCTCTGTCATGGAAAGACAAAGCTGCTATAGGCAACATGTCAATGGCTGGGTACAACTGTGTGACAGGGAGATTTTATTTACAGAATCCAGCCACAGACCGAATGGCCCTGCGGGGAGACTCCTGAGCCACAATTTCTTCTCCCACTCCTATTCTTCCTCCACCCTTTTATCAGGAAACCTTCAGACAGCACAAAATTGAGATGCGTTCACAGGGAACTCTTATGCATATTTTTATTTCACCACACACTCTTTACCCATGGTTGTCTTGGATACATTTCAAGCGTTTCATTATCATTAACCACATTAGACATTCCTGCGCAGGCCGCTTTGCCTCGTCCAGGTGGTCTCTTTCCAGAACACCCTCGGCTGTGTTTGTCAGATAGTGTGCCGACGGTGTGATGCCATTGAATAGCTTTACATGGTAACCACTAATGTGCCAATGATTCTGGCTGACCCCATATTAGTACCAGCCCTCAAGCCTTTTCCCAGAGATTCGGTTTCAATGGGTCTTTTTTTAAAAGAATTTTTTATTTTTATTTACTTATTTTTTTCTTGTTTCAGAACCTTTGTTTGTTAATTCACTCATTTTTATGGCCCGCTCAGCCCGCCCCAAGGGCAGGGCTGGCGCAGCATGTGGCGCCGAGGATCAAACCGTGGTCCCTGAAGCCGCCCAAGCTTTCCCAAGCAGGCGCTTTAGACCACTGAGCCATCCCGCCGGGCCCTCACCTCAATGTGTCTTAAGCAAGAGCCTAGAATCGATATTTTAGCATTTGCCCAAGTGATGCTACTATACAGCAAGCCTGGAAGTTGGCACATTCCTTTATATAATTTTCACAATAATGCATTAATAAAGTAGGGATCACTATCCTCATTTATTAGATTAGAAAGCCAAGGCTTGAGTGGTGAAGGAACCAGCTATGGATTACTTACCACAGGGCAAAGCCAGGCTGGAAGGCATGGGTTGTTTGATGCCATGCTCTGAGCATTATCCTCTGTGCTACACTGCCCCCTGCTGCCGAGACTCGAATTCTTGCCCACTGACCCCAGGCCAGAAGCTATCTTTAAGGCAGTGCTACAGTAGAAAGTGGAGTGGAAGATGTTGTCCTGGCCACAGGGGCCGGCCTAACCCAAGGCTCGGGACTCTCATTCGCTGGAGTTTGTCCACACAAGACTGGCTCTCATGAGCCTGGAGATCCTGGAGGCAGGGCCTGAAACCTCCAGCAGCATCGGTCTGTATGTTTATCAGAGATGGAATGAAACCCACAGGTGCTCGTCACTGACCAGGGGCAGTCCTCGAAGGATGAGGCCCAGGGCAGCTCAGTGTGAAGCAGAAGCCCACTGTGTCCATACCCCACCTGCCTGCTGGCCCCTGCAGCTGGTCTCACCACCACCGCCAAGCTAGAGAAGACCTTCCCTCTGGCAAGTGGGAGAGGTGCTGGGCAGGCCTGAGGGTACCTGCGGCAATGCTTTGTGAAAGAGGAGTTGCCCTAGAGTCCAGTTTCCTGGGAGGACCCAGTGCAGACAGCCTCCTAGGCTTGCTGGGAGGGGATCTCAGCTGCTCCACCTGTCTGTCTTTCCTTCCTTTCTTCTGCATTGTTAATTGAGTGTCTATGAGGTGCCAGATGTGATTCTAGAAGCTGGAATGTGGAATAGAACAGGACTGTTGACCTGTCTGGCAGGTCTGCACATGGGTTCTCACCTGGAGAAAGAGCGGGGCAAGAGACACAAGAAATGGAGACAAGACAGGATTCTGATCAAGTCTCATTTGTTGAAGAAGTGAACGGGGTTTAAGTAAAGGTAGCAAGGGAAACAGAGTCTGCGTCAGCGGTTACCTTGCAACCAGGGGAGGTCTTAAAACACTCGATTTACGGGAAATGGGAAACCAAAACTTAAGCTTATTTCATTCCCAGAATAAGGAATGCTCTTGTTTCAGTATTACAATAGAGAGGCTCTTCCACAGACTGTCATCAAGGGTGTAGTCTGGTGGAAGCAGTTGACAAAAATAACATTATATAAATAAGGTAACATGAGTGGGCATGATCCACAGGCTGCGGTAGGAGGATCACAAGTTTGAGCTCACAGTGAGCAACTTAGCAATACCCTGTCTCAAGAATAAACAGAGAAGCTCAGTGGACTAGAGTGCCTGCTTGGGCAGAGCACAGCAACCAGGGTTCCATCCCTGGTGTGTTGTGCTGGTCCTGCCACTGGCACACACTGAGACAGCAATTGAGACTGGGCATGGTGGCGCATACCTGTAATCCCAGAACTTGAGAGGCTGAAAACAGGAGAACCACTATGAGTCTGATCTACATAGTAAGACCCTAGATCTTGTACTAAATACGGGGGGTGTGGGGGGGAGAATAAGCAGATAAATAATGGCTAGAGGTATAGTTCTGTGCAAGGGCCCTGATACTGTAGGTGCCAAATGGTGATTTGTTATATATGCTATTAAAAATCAAAATGGGGGGGGGCAGCGAGATGGCTCAGTGGTCTAAAGCACCTACTTAGGCAAGCTTAGGCAACCACAGGGACCACGGTTCAATCCCTGGCACCACATGCTGCGCCAGCTCCACCCCCCAGGGCAGGCTGAGCTGGCCATAGTAAAAATAAAATTACATTTAAAAATTTTTCCTTAAAAAAAATCAAAACAGGGCAAGTGACCATGTACTAAGGTTGATTTTTCCTAGGTAGCCAGGAAAAGGACCTGCTAGGTGACAGTGAGCCCCAAGTCACAAGTGTCAGCCATTTGAGAATGTGGAGGAGGAATACCAGGCAGAAGGAGCAACACATGCACAAGGCCTGGGGCCTTTCTCTGAGAAATGGCTGAGAAGCTGCTGGCCAGAGCTGAGCGTCTGGACACGGTGTCGTGGAAGGGTGGGAGGTGGCCTTTGATTCTTTTGGAGGCTGGACTTTATTCTGTCTGATGGTGCAAGCCTGGGAAGGCAGGGTGATCTCTGTGGCTCCTATGTGGAGAGGAACCGACAGGTGGCAGCAGAGAGACCACTGAGGAACTGTGAAGCGGGTAAGGGCAGGAAGAGCCCTAGTCCTGGATCAAGATGAGGGCAGAGCAACAGGTGCTTGATACATTTAGGGGAAAACCATTCCCGGTGGTCCTGGGCAGTACCCTCATGCTGCACTCCCCGTACCCCCTGGGGAGGCAGCCCCATCTTCCTCACGCCTTCTGCTTCCCTCCATCCCTGGGATCTCTGCTGGCCACCACTGTTTTTCCCTTTCCCGTCTCCTGTCTCCTCTGACTTCTCCCCACCCACTGGGAGCCCCTAGGGGCCAGGCTCAGGCCCTGGCTCTCTGCCCCATGCTGGGTGCCAGGCTAGGGCATCATACTGTTCCCTTAGTGCTCAGGAGACTGAAATGGGCACCCCTTTCTTAGTCAGATCCTGAGCAGAGCACCTCCCTCAGTTTCACTCAGAGCCCAGCATTGGTTTCTGTTTTTTCCTGTCCTCTGGGTGTTGAATCCAGGGTGTTTGCGCTGAGCTAATTCCCATTCCTTTTTTACTTGTGATTTTGATAAAGCACCTTAGTATGCCACTAGTCCAGGCTGTGCTCCAACTTGTGATCCTCCTGCCTCAGCTTTCCGGATTGCTGGTATTATATATGCAGCCACCATGCCTGTTTTGGCACTGTGTTTATGCCCTCATTTTATACATGAGGAAACCGAGGTTCAGTGATTTTAGGGCCACACGGAGTGTAGGCAGAGCCCAGAAGTGGCCATCCCAACCACAGCAGAGTGCCCCCTACACTCCTTGGTGTCTCGCCTTTCTCCTTTTCCCCTCCTCCAGCCAGATTCTGGTCCTCAGGAAGCATTTGGCTCCGTGACCCCTGAAACGCGACCACTCAATAAGCTGTGAAGGGTCTGCACCCATTCCCTTCCCCACACCTGTGCTCTGCCCAAGTGCCTCCTGGATCCTCTCTGACACCTCCCAGCTCTACCCCCCCACCCCGCCCAGTGAGCTGGTCCTGCAGACCGAGTACTGGAGATCCCAGGGGACCTGGCTGCTGCACAGACTGTGCTGTGGGATGGCCAGAAGGTGGCTTTCCACGGAAGCCTCTCTGGGCCAATGCCCAATCCTGCTGAGACCCTCTGCCTGCAGGGTGAGTGTCCCCAAGGCTGGAGGCGGCCCAGACCTCACTTGTCACATCAGCAAACAATCAGTGGACAGTGGCTTGTCCCAGTTGCTGTTCCAGGCAGTGCGAGTCCACCAGGAAACAACGTAATGCAGGTCTGGACAATAAGCAGGGGCAGAGCCTGGGAAAGCGAGCACTGAGGATAAGCAGGACTCACCAGGGGGTGCAGGGTCACGTGGGGTGTTGAGAGGCCTCTCTGGGCAGGTGATGTCCACGTCCGAGTGACTGGTCAGGGCCTGTCTGTGGGCTTGTCATGTGTGCATGGGGGACAGCAGAGGCTCTTGGTTCCAGTGCACAGGGTGCCTGAGGATTAGAGGATGAGACATGGAGGTGGAGAAACGAGAGCTGCACTGCCGTGGTGGGTGGGCAGCTGCTGACCCCCAGCTTCCGCTGCTCTTCCTGGCCATGCTAACTAACTCTGTCCATCCCTCCCCCTCCTCTCTGCTCTCCCCTCCGTGGGTCTTCCCACTGTGTTCCTGCCCTTCCACCTGCCTGTCCACTCTCCCTCCCTCCCCTGCCCTTCCCTCGCCATTGGCCCAGCGCTGCTCCCTGAAGGCACAGATAGTAAGCATTCTGGCTGTGTGTGCCATTCTCCTACTGTTCAGCTTGGCCACCATAGCAAGAGAACAGCCCCTGTGATAAGCACCTGAACAGGCCTTGGGGGTGGACAGAGCAGTCAGGGTGGGGACCCCGTCCAGGCAGGAGCTGCATATGCCATGGTCAGGCTTGGGAAGAGCAGGTTGAGGGAGGAGCTGGGCCCTGGGCAGGAACAAGCAAGCACGTGGCTTGTGAAAGAACATGGGAGTGGGGTGGGTGCAGTTAGCGGCGGCTGCAGCCCACTGGCCCAGCAGGGGGCCTGGCTTCTTTTCTAAGCAGGGAAACTGAGCTCTGTGTGGTGGGAAAAGGTTGGATTTGCATTTATTTTTTATTTTTTATTTTTCTTGTTTGTTTATTTTATTTATTTTTATGGCCGGCTCAGCATGCCCTGAGGGCAGGGCTGGCGCAGCATGTGGTCCCTGAAGCTGCCCAAGCTTTCCTAAGCAGGTGCTTTAGACCACTGAGCCACCTTGCTGGGCCCCTGGATTTGCATTTCTTATTTATTTATTTGTTTGTTTGTTTATTCTTGTTTCAGAACCTTTGTTTGTTTATTCACTCTTTTTTATGGCCGGCTCAGCCCACACTGAGGGTAGGGCTGGTGCAGCATGTGGCGCCGGGGATAGAACGGCGGTCCCTGAAGCCGCCCAAGCCCTCCCAAGCAGGAGGGCTCTTGACCACTGAGCCATCCCGCAGGGCCCCTGGATTTGCATTTCTTAGAGGCCTGTCCTGCTGCCAGGCAAAGGAAGGCTGTGGCCAGCAAACCCCCACCCCGCCCCCAAGCTGCTGCCCTAATTGTCATGTGCCAAGAGGAAGCTGCCACCCCTGAAGCTCTATGACCCTGGCCTGGGACTGTCCTTTCAGGCCTTCTCTGTCTCGGAAACACAGCCTGGGTCCTGGGCCACTCCTGCTGTGTTCCCACTGGCAGCTGGGCCTCATGCCACACCCAGACCCTGGCCTGAACCTCATCCTGGTTCTCCACAACCTCAGCAGGCCCCATGCATCCAGCTTCTCCAGAGGGTTGGAGGTGAATGCCCAGACACCAGCTCGAAGGTGGTGATCCTCCCTGGGCAGTGATCCACCGCCTGGGATGCCCTGTCATCTAGTGGTCTTCTCCAGAACTACCGGCCAGACCCAGGTTTAGATCTCTAAAAGATCTTAGATCTTAGAGATCTCTAAGAGATTTTAGGGATCTCTTAGCTCTTAGAGATCTAAGCCTGGGTCTGGCCTGCAGTTCACTCTGGGGAACCCTGTGGGACCTCTGGCCTGGCCTTGCCCTGGACAGGACAGCTCCTCTATTACCCTGACAACTGGTCTTTGCTATAGCAAGGCACAATAGTTGGACTGTCCCACCCCGGCCTCTTTCAGTCAGATGCCTTCTCCCCTCCTGTGAGGGCACATTTCAAGAATTAAGCGTAGTGCATGTAGGTCACCTAGAAGACAGTGTGCCAGGTCACAGCCACTAAGGATTCGTGATTATTACGGACTGGCGCTCTCCTCTGTCCCCAGCATCCCAGGGCTCACAGTTCTTCCACTGCCACAAAATCCCAGAAGTGGCTCTCCCGGGACCTCTTTTCTCGTCTGTACCAGGGGACAGCTCCTGCCCACAGATTATAGGGAACAGTAGGCGGTCAGTCACTGTGCCATTCCCCAGCCTGGCTGGGTGACCTCACCCTTTTGATTTTTCTTCTCCAAGCCTCTGTTGGCTGGGAAAACACATATTATAGGGTGCCCTTCCTGGCCCTTGTCTTGGCCTAGGAAGTTTATGTTTGCAATCCCATGGAGAAGTTATTGGGATTCTAGTGAGTTAATTCCAATCTACCTCTTCAGTGCAACCCATGGCAAGAATAAAGACACCACGGTGTATTTGTGGTTGTGGGGAGCCATGGGGTCCTAAGTCCAGCTAGGGTGATGGCTGAGCAGAGCAAAGGCCTCCATCCAGGGCAGAACCTGGGTTTTATTAATTCGTGAAGAAGGAAGTGCCTTGAGGATGAGCGACTATGAAAGTGGTGGGAAGCAGGTGAACGCTGTGAGCTGGGTGGGTAGGGCCCGGAATCCCCTCTGCAGTGTGCAGAGAGAGAGTGTGCAGTAGGAGTGATTGCGTGACACAGCTAAGAGAGTGGCTGATGTTCAGGGCTGGTGCTCCAGCTCTGATGTGTGGTCTCCTATGCTCTGGGAAGTCATGGCCTCTCTCTCGAGGCTGGCCCAGTTGAAGTGATAAGGACAAGTCCTAGCCAGCTGTGCACACATTCACACGTGGAAATAGGGCCAGTTTCAGCCACAGTGGAGACAACTGTTCCTCCTTCAAGGAGAGTCACCGGTGGTCCTCCACACGATACAGCCTCCTTCTCTTTGTCACCATACAGCATGCGCTTAAGTGCCCTGTGACAACAACGCCTGACAGATGCTGTCCGTCAGGGAAGCCCGCAGAGACAACATCTGGGTGTTGGTCAGGGCTGGCCACAGGGGTCCAGGAGTTGTGGCCTCGGGCAGGTGTGCACGGTGAAGCATGCCATCTGCACACGGCAGAGCTTGATACTGAGGACAGTGTGAGCCTCTCCAGTCAGGTTCCTGGCTCCAGACAAGTACTGGCTTTGTCAGCCAGGGGTGGTGGTGCACGCCTGTAATCCCAGAACTTGGGAGGCTGAGGCAGGAGGATTGGTGCGAGTTTGAGACCAGCCTGGGCCACAAAAGTGAGCTCAAGGCCAGCCTGAACTGCACAGTGAGACCCTGTCTCAAAAAGACAAAAAAAAAAAAAAAAAAGAAAGTACTGGCATTGTGACAGGGCCTTCGAGGGGGGTCACTGGCCTCCAGGCCTCATGCCCACCTTCTTCCTGAGAAGGCCTTGTTTTGTGGCTTGAATAGCAGAGTCATGGACAAGGGCCTCCCACCCAGGCCTGGGTGTCTCATGGCAGGTTGCAGGCAAGTGGCCTATTGCAGGGCCTCTAGCCACACTGAAGGCTGCCTACTTGGACACAGTGTGGCGGGAGCAGGCAGAAGAGGGCCTGCAGTGGCTCCAAGCCTGGGTGCCCATGCTGTCGGCTGGCTAGAGGCTGAGGTCCATCAGAGCAACCCTGAAGCTGGTAGGCTGGAGTGAGGGTGTGGGAGATGGGCTGGCCGAGATAGTGGCCACTCTGGGCTGCCCGTCGGGTACTATTTGGGCCAAAGCCACACTCCTGAGGGTGCTGAGGTGGCTCTGCAGACCCCTGACACACATATTCCACTTCTCAGCCAGGTAACCCAGGACTTTGTGTCCATGCCATGCCCTGGGCAACACACTAAGCGCTTCTATTCCCAGATCCCATTTATTCCTTCCGACAGCCCTACCATGGAAGCATCTGGAATCCTCACATCACAGCTGGGGAACCAGAGGCTCGGCCTCCATTCCTTGGGTATTTGAGGAGTACTTTCTCCAAGCAAGCGTTTGGGCACTGTGAACAGAGAGCGAATAAGGTGGGCACGGTGGGCAGTCCTCCAGCTGAGCACGTCAGGCTCTGTGACTGTGCGTATTCTAGTCTATCTTTATTTTTTTTTTAATTTTTTTTGTGGGACCAGGGTTCAAACTCATGACCTTGCACTTGCCCAGCAGGCACTTGTGCCTCGGAGCTATCTCCCCAGCCCCTCTAGTCTATCTTTAATAACAATAATAAAAACCACTTTGGGCTGCAGATCCAAAACCGCACCATGGACTGGCCATGCTCCGCTGAGCAGTTCCCCAATTCTGCCTTGTGGCTTAGGAGCTGGCGCTACAGGCAGTGACAGGCAGCTTTGTGGGTTGAGGGCACCAGCAATGGCAGGGCCACGGGTGGCTTGGATGAGAAGGTAGACTGGGAGCTGGGGCCAGAGGGAGGCGAGGGAGGAGTTCTGGGCGAGGGCAGAGCCAGGGCAGAGGCCCTGTGCAGACATGAGCTGGCCAGCCTGAGGGGTATAGGGGCTGGCGGGACCCACACAGACTGTGCTGGAGGGAGAGGGGATGAGCCTGGGGATGATGGCTTCAGTCCCCAGGCCTTCAGGAGGTCTGTAGTGCCCTCTGAGATGGGAACACACAGGCCAGTTTGAGCTGGGAAAGGATGTGCTCTGATTTCATTTAAAAGCTGGGCATGGTATGTGTGCCTGTAATCCCAGCATTCAGGAGGCTGAGGATCAAGGGTCTCTGCAAGTCTGAGGCCAGCCTGGATTCCATTGTGAGCTCAAAGCCAGCCTGAGCTGCACTGAACTTGCAAGAACCTGTCTCAAAAAACCAAAACCAAAACCAACCCTAAACCTCCCAAAAGTGCCCTCTGGCCCCGTGTGGAGAGGGAAGACTTGGTGGGGTGAACCAGGAAGGGTGGAGGTGGCCAGATTCACCTGGTATCAAGGTCAAGCCAGAGGGGGTGGGGATGGCAACAGAGGAGTCAGGGTTTGCTCTAGGGTTGGTCTCCATAGTCAGAAAAAGCGTTATACAGCAGCAGGCACAGCTGCCAGGGACCTACTGGATATGGTAGATTACTGTTGCTTTTATAAACAACTTTGATGCTCAGTGGCTTAAGCAGCACATGTTGACTCTCACATAGATCTGGAAGTCTGAAACCAGGATCCCCTCCTACACGAAGTCTAAATGTCACGGGGGCTCGCTCCCTCTGGAGGCTTAGGAGAGAATCCCTTCCCTTCCCGCTCTCTGGCTTCTAGAGGCCCCGGCTTATGATTCCTCCATCTTCCAAACCAGCAGCACAGTGGCTGTTTTTGCACTGCTAGAGACAGAACCAGGCGTTGTGCACGCTGGGCACAGCACCGCTGGTCCTCCTGCTTCCTTCTTAGAAGGACACCTTGGACTGGCCTGATGCACGTCTGTAAGCCCACCCATGCTTCTCTAGATCCTTGCCTTGACCCCACCTGCAGAGCCCCTTTGGCCACATCAGGCCACAGTCACCTGGTCTGCAGGCTTGGGCCTGGCCATCTTCAGGGGCTGTTGCTTAACCTACCAGTGGGAGATAAAGGGTTCCTTTGCAAGTGGCTCAGTGTGAGCAGCAGCCAGGGCCCAGGTCACTGAGTGCCTTGGGTGCTGGGAAAGAAACGACCAGCCTAGAAAGGAGGGCAGAGCCAGTCTCTGTGTCGGGCGAGGACTGGGGGACTTGGGCTCCAAATCCTGCTTTGAGTCCAGGTTGGCCTCTAACTAGGGCTTCTCTGGATCAGTGCCCTATTCCTCAGTTTCCTCGCCTGCAAAAGTGTAGAGGGAAGCAGGAGGGGTGACTTGGCAGGGGGCTCTGTGGAAATGGACTAGGTGCCACCTGGTGAAAGTGTGGGAGCCACTGCCAACAGGTGGGGGTGCTGTGAAGGGACACAGCAGCAGGGAGGGGTCCAGACACCTCCTGGGAGATGGTAAGTGAGGCCACCTGCTCACCATGCCCCATCTGCCCTACTGTGAGCTGACGTTGGCCTGACTTCCTGTTCTACGTCCTGAGAAGGCCCCACAGGCCTCCCCTAAATGTGAGAACTTCTGGTAGATGTTCTTGCAGCCCCTGTTCCCCCACGACACATCATGCAATTGTGGGCCTCGGGGTCTATACCCCCACAGCAGGGCTCGCACGCAGCCACCCAGCATGAGGTCAGATGGTCAGGTCCTTACACCTGGGCCAGCCACCTCTGCTGGCCCTCAGAGGACCGACTAAGCTCCCTGCTAACTGACCTCGCTTGGGAGTCCCCATGTCACATCCTACATTAAAGGACATTTGGGCCCTGACATCTGGGGTCTCCAGCTCCTTGTTCCCTCCAGGAACTGCTCAGTGGTGGTGATGCTGCCGTTGCTGCCTGCAGTGGACAAGCCCCTGGACATAGTCCAGGTAGCCAGCTACCTGGTGGAAGAGAAGCTGCAGCTGCCAGTCCGAGAGCTATACAGGCTCAACATGCTGGCCAAGTGGTACAGGCTGCAGCACTGCCTGCCGGGGATCCCCTTGGAGTACGAGTCCAGCTCTGGGGAGCTCCTCTGTTCTGTGCGCATCGCGGCAGCAGGAACCTGTAGGGTCAGTGTCAAGGAAGCCTGCCAAGGTTTGGCATCTCTGGGCTAGGGCTTGAGGTCCCTGGCCTCCCTGGGGTCATTCGGGGATACAGAGCCTGACCTTTGCCCAGCAGAGGGGTGTTCAGAGCCATAAGGGCTCAGGGCCAGCTCCTTCCCCCAGGCCGCTGCTGGAGAAGCTGAAAGCTGAGCTCCCTTTGCTGGCGGGCAGAAGGCCGCTAATTGAGTCCTGACTTGTTGCTCAGGCTGGGGCGATAGCCAAGGGCCCTCCTGGGACTGGGGCCAGTTCTAGGAACCCTGGGGGAAGTCTACATCCTACTCAGGCTTACTGTATGACCCATGAGGCCACTGACCTCTCTAGGATTTAGTTTCTCCCTGTATGAAGCAGAGGTAGCACCACAAGTGGCTTGTGGGGGTAAGGAGCCCCGGCCCTTGGCACAGAGGTGGCATTGTCCCAGGCTGGGCCAGGTTTATCTGGGCAGGGTAGCCGACGGCTATGCATGCTGGGAGTCACCCTCAAGGTAGGGACAATGACACAGCAGACAAAAGTTCTAGGCCCTGGCTATGGGGTACTCAGCCTGCTCTGGCTCTTTCCCCCAGACCATGCCGTGGTGGCCAGGGACCAGTATGTGGTAACCTTCAATGTTTGGGTGTGGGACCTCGGGACCTACTGCAACAGTCTCCTGCTGGCCAAGACTTTGCTCACAATACGTGCTCTCTGAGGCTGAGCTGGGTGAGCTCAGGGATTAGAGCCCTGCAGGTGGAGCTGAGCCACATGACCGTTATTCTCTACGCCAGCCTGTAGGTGAGTGGGAAGGTGTGACAAGAGGCCAGAGCATCCCCAAGAGATGGTACTTGGGGCTTGTCAATGGCTGGAGGGTTGCACATCGGGCTCAGTCCCTAACTGGTCCACAGGCTGTATGACTCCTCGCTCACTGGCGATCACTGACCAGACTGTGATTTGGCCCCTGCCATGAGGAGGGATGTGTCCAGGATCAAGCTGACCAGTGAGGACGGTGTCTCAGGCTCCTGTGACGTGCAGGCTGGCCTCTATGACCCAACCCTGGGCCTCTGGCACCATGGTAGGTTTGGGTCACATAGTATCAGCCCTGCCTGACAGCAGGAGGTGTGGGTCACCAGCTCCTTGGAGCTCATGGCCTAAGCAGCCAGGGAGCACAGCCCAGAGGCTGAGTAGGGAGGAACCTCTCTGGCCAGCCCCCTGCTGGGACAGTGCCCCTTCCTTGAAGGTGTGACCCTGGCCCCCTCTTTGGCATGGTGCATCTGCTCTGCACTTCTTGGTCCCACACCTCCCATCCCATTCACGGATGATCTGGCAGAGGCCCAGGCTGCTCCAGATTGAAGCCAGCTCTCATGGGTGTGCTTTATAAGCTTGTGCTCAGGGACCGCCATGAATACCAGGAGGAGGCCAGGAAGGGACCCAGAGGCTATCCCCAGACCCTTCCTTATTCTCCTGTTTCCTCAACTGGGTGTAGCCCTCTGGCGTGGCACGGGCAGGATTAGGTCATACCCAGGGCACTGCAGGTTCCTCCGACACACACGCCCTGCAGGAGCAGGGACACAGACTCTCTAACCCATCTGCCCTGTCCCACAGGGATCTCTGCTGCCTGCTGGGCACCAACGACGAGGCACTGATGCTGCCAGATGGCACTCTGGCCCATAGCCTGGAGGAGCTGGCCCACACCTGGCAGGTGAGCCTCTGTCCCAGCAGAACTCAGCAATGAGAGGCAGAGACCCAGGGATAGGAGGACTCTGGCCGGGAAGCATCCCCGGGTCCCTCTTGTGTCTCTGTGATGCACTGGTGGGGTCTGCCCAGGAGAGAAATAGGCAGCAGGAGGCCTGAGTCTTACGTCTGTCTCCCCAGGTGAGTGGGCACTGTGGAGATGTGGAGAGGACACAGCAGGCATGCCTGGGACAGCGCTCCCCATCAGGCCTTCTTCCAAGACACCCACTCCAGCCTGGGGCCCTGCTTCCAGGTGGCGAGTGCAAGGTCAAGCCTGGTGGGCGGCCACCCAGATGTGCTACAGAGTAAAAGGAGCCTTTGCCCCATCCCCTGGACTACTGTCAACGGTGTTAGCAAAGGTAATGACTAGGGATTCACCAAGGGGGCAAGGGGCCAGGGCCCTGTGCCACTCTTCAGCCTCTACCTCCAGAATACCTGTGACACCCAGGGATTGTCACTGCCAGCAACCTGGGCAGCTGCTAGCTGCTTACATATATCTGTGCAATCAGGGCACTGTGCCCCTGGACCCTCTTCTGCAGTGCAGTAAGTGTGGCCCATGGACACTCTGACCCTGGTCTGGTCTCTGTTTCCCTCCCACAAGGAAAAAGTTCCTTGCTCTTAGCCCCTGTCAAGGAAGGAGGATGCACAGTGGATTGTCATGCAGTGAGCCAGGAGTCCACACTAAAGGTATGTGCAAAGCAAAACTTAAGCAGCAGGAGACAAGTCCAAAGCCTCCCCCATGCTGAACATCTGTAGCCCCATCCGAATCACCTGGGCATGGTACGCATGTCCATAATCCCAGCAATGGGAAGGCTGAGGCAGGAAGACTGCCGTAAGTTCAAGGACTATGCAGCAAGACACTGTTGCAAACTAAAGTCACCCGGAAACCTATGACCACAGACATGCCACTAGAGGAGCTGAATGAATGCCACCTTCAGTGCTTAGAAACCCACCTTCCACCAATGTCATAGGAACAGACACGATGACAGTGGCCACCAAGACCCCCAGAAGCCAGAACCAGTGGCTGCATAAGCTCATTAAAGACATAAAAGAAACATTGAAAAATGATAAGCAGAGTGACCAAGACAACTACAAGAAGTAATTGTCACAGAAATTTAAAACTTAATAGACACAACAGGCAGTAGAGGAAAAAATTAATGACCCGGAAAATATGACACAGGGAAGATGGCATAAGAAGACTCAGTGTTCTTAAAAGTTCAGAATGAGTCAGGCGTGGCAGTGTACACCTGTTATTCTAGCACTTGGGAGACTGAGGCAGCAGGATGGATGTGAGTTCAAGACCAGCCTGGGCTACAAAAGGGAGCTCTAGGCCAGCCTGAACTGCATAGTGAGACCCTGTCTCAAAAAGACACACACACACACACACACAAGTTCAGAATGAGACCATGTATTTGAGACTGTTTCCTCCAGGTCAGGAAGCATAAGGAGTCCCAAACACAAGGACTAAATCGAAAGCCGTCGGAACAGACCAGCAGGAGAAGCAAGGCACGAGTCCCAGAGGCCACCCAGAGCACAGAAAGGAAAAGATCTGTCATGGAAGAGCAAGCGGAGCAGAGTTCTTCACCAGCAAGGACAGAGGAAGGCAGAATAAACCCGGAACCAAAGAAGTACTGAGTCCGGCTTTATGCCAGTTCACATCTCGCTGAGCAGCAAAGACAGACAAGCTCCCAGTGGTGGCTTCTGCAAGCGCCGCTGCCACTCCGGACCCTCTTGGCTCCACGTGTGGTTGCGTCCTGCTACACTGGTAGCGCCCACCCGCAGAGTACTTACCGCTTGGACCGCACGGCCTGAAAAGCTGAAAGTGTTTGCTATCTGCTCGAGAGAAAAAGTCAGCCGATGGCCCACATAATCCTAGGAGAGCAGAAGGAAGAAATTAAGAGAAGTTTATGAATCAGGAGAGAAAGGAACAGAGATGAGATGACCAAAGTAGTGAAGGCACTGTACTAAGAGCAAGCAAGGGTCAAGGGTTGGATCCAAGCTAGAATTCCAAAAGGATGAGAGGCTTTGGGGAACATCGGAAGACACCAATTCCATCATTGTCTCGTCTAAACTGACTTGACAATACTAAACATACAGAAGCTCATAGGTATTAAATAAACTGGATTTACAACTTAAAATGACCTGAAGAAAAGAATCCAGGGCCAGCTTGTAAAGGGTTATTAGATATCACCCAAAGAATGATTCATTAAAGGAAAAAGAAATCAAGAAAAAAGTCATCTAAGTTGAAAACTTGCTCTGTGGAGACTACGTGACCAGAGTGGAAGAGAAGCTGCAGACTAAGAGAAAAGATCTTTAAAACACATCTGGCCCAGGACTTGTCTACAATATGTTGCTCTTAAAATGTAATAGTAAAGAGTAAATCTAAATAGAAACTGAGACAGACACACTTTGTAATCCCAGCACAAAGACACAGAGTGGGGGTGCACACCTATAATCCCAGCACCGAGAAGGCTGAAAACAGGAGGATCACTACAATCTAGTGATGAGACCACTATGATCTAGTAGTGAGACTCTGAACACCCTGTGGACCATTCCCTAAAAAAAAAAAAAAAAAAAGACTTCAAGCCAAACAGCCTAACTTTATGCCTCAAGTTATTAGAGAAAAAAAATAAAACATAAAAAATAAACCAAAAGGTAGGAAAAGGAAGAAAATAATAAAGATTGGAGCAAAAATAAATGAACAGAAAATAGAAAATCAAAAAAGTGAAATAAAAATTTGGTTCCTTGAAAATATCAGTAAGCATTGGGGAGGGAAGGAAAGAAGGGAAAAGTAAAGAAAAGCGAGAAAAGATGGAAAAATGGAAACAAGGCTTTTATAAATGGGGAGGAGGGAAGATTACAGGGAAGATAGGGCAGTGGAGAGAAAAAGAAAATATCAACAAAATGGACAAACTGTTTGCTAGATTGACTTTATTAGTCAAGAAACATGACTCAACTAAAATCAGAAATGAAAAGGAGAGTATTACTGATTTTACAGACATAAAGAAGAGATTATGAATACCATATCCTATGGATCCCCTAGGTGAAATGAATGAATTCTTAGAAACACTCAGTTTACTAAAACTGGAGAAACATGAAGAAAATAAAATGTGAGTAGACCCGTAAGTACCACACAGAGTAAACCAGTGGTCACAAACCTGACAACCAAGAAAAGCTCAGGACCCAATATATTCACTGGTATATTTTATGAAATGTTTAGAAAATCAGCACCAATCCTCCTCAAGTGCTTCCAAAAAATTGAAGAGTTAGGGATTTTTTTTTTCATCTTTTGTCTTTTTGAACCAGGGTTTCACTATGCCATGCAGGCAGTCCTTGAATTCACTTTGTAGCCCAGGCTGGCCTCAAACTTGAAGTGATCCTCCTGCTTCAGCCTCCCAAGTTGCTGGGATTACAGGTGTGTGCCATCATGCTTAGATGAGCTAGGAATCTTGTAAATTCACTCTGTGAGACTATAATTACCCAATACCAAAGCCAGACAAAGACACAGAACTATAAACCAATATCCTTGCTAAATATAGATATAAAAGTTCTCAATCAATTGCTAGCCAAGAACTCAACAGCACAATAAAAGAATTATACAACATTTTTACAGGGTTTTATTCCTGAAATGTAAGAATGATTCAACATACGAAGATCACTGTAACATATCCCGTTAACTAAATGAAGAGGGAAAAAAAAATCATGACTGTCCCACTGATCCAGAAAATGCACTTAAGAGAATTCAGTCCTTCACACTGGGCATAATGACATATATTTGTAATCCTGGCACTTGGGAGGCTGAAGCAGAACATGAATTCAAGGCCAACCTAGCCTACATAATGAGATCTTGTCTTAAAAAAAAAAAAAAAACAAACCCTCAAATGAAGGAAAAATTTAAAATTCCTAAATGAAGGAAGCTACCTCAAAACAATAAAAACCTTATGTGAAAAACCCATAACTAACACATTTAATGACAAAAGACTAAAAGTTTTCCCTCAAAATTAAACAATAAGACAATTATTAATATAATATTTCAATCTAACATAATACTAGTGGTCCTACTATTTTTTGCAAGAAAAAGAATCCAAACTGGAAAGAAAATTATCACTATGAAGATGACATGATATAGGTAGAAAACCCTAAGTAGTCCACAAAGAAGTGCTAAAGCTAGTAAATAAAATTTCAGAGTTTTAGGAGACATAGCTCAACACGCAAAAAACTACTTGTGTTTCTTTTTTTTTTGTCTTTTTGAGACAGGGTCTCGCTATGCAGTTGAGGCTGGTCCTGAGCTCACTTTTGTAGCCCAGGCTGGTCTCAAACTCGCACCGATCCTCCTGCCTCAGCCTCCCGAGCGCTGGGATTACAGGCGTGCGCCACCACGCCCGGCAACTACTTGTGTTTCTATACACTACCAATAAATAATCTCAAAAGGAAATTAAGAAAATAATTCTTTTATAATAGCACCAATAAAATAAAATGCTTATGAATAAATGAAACAAGGAGACCAAAAACTTATACATAGAAAACTACAAATTGGGCCTGGCAGGATGGCTCAGTGGTCTAAAGCGCCTGCTTGGGGAAGCTTGGGCGGCTTCAGGGACTGCAGTTCCATCCCCAGCACCACATGCTGTGCCAGCCCTGCCCTCGAGGCAGGCTGAACCGGCCATAAAAATGAGTGAATAAACAAACAAAGGTTCTGAAACAAGAATAAAAATAATAAATAAAATAAAAATTCTTTAAAAAAAAAAAAAGAAAACTACAAATTACAGCTAAACAATTAAAGACACAAAGGTAATAGTATCTCATTGTTTTGATTATGTTTATTTATTTACTTTTTTATTATATTGTATGAGTATAGGGTAAAAGCCCTTTACTCTTTATTTGATACAGGGTCTCACTATGTGGCTTGGACTTGTAGTGGTCCTCCTGTCTCAGCCTCCCCAGGGCTGGGGTCACAGGCATGTGCTGCCATACCCAGTTTCGGTGGTCAGCTCCTCGAGGGGCCAGCACAGCCTGCAGTACCGGGGACTGGACCTAGGCCTTTGTGTTTGCCAGGCAGATGCTTAGGCTGCCAAGCTATCTTCTCAGCTTCCATCATATAGATTCTTAAGATGAAGTAAAACTCAGACCTATAGGCTTCATGCTTTCCATCAACACCCTAGTCATTTTGCAGTAATAGAAAACTTCATCCTAAAATTCAGATGAAATCTCCAGAGGCCCAAGATAGCCAAGACAACTTTGAGAAGCAACAACATTGGACATTTTATGTTTCCTAATTTCAAAATTTATTACAGAGCTACAGTAATAAAAAATGTGTACTGGCATAAAGATATGATTTAGACGGGTGGAACAGAAGCCAGAGATAAACCCTCACTCAGACGGTCAAATGAATTTCTGACAAATGATGTTGGGAAAATCATATATCCAATGCAAAAGAGTGAAATTATCCCACATCATATGCAAAAATTAATTCAAAGTAAACCAAAGCCCTAACTGCTTGGGCTAAAATTCTTAGAGGAAAACATAGGTTAAAAGCTTCGTGGCATTGAACTTGACAGTGCTTTCTTGGGCAGGACACCAAAGGCATAGGCAACAAAGGAAAAAGTAGACAAATGTGTCTGTGTCAAGGGCACCAGTGGAGTGAACAGGTGGCTGTGGATGGGAACCAACACTGCAAACTGTGCCTCCTCCAGGTGGTGTTAGCCAGAAGGTACTACAAAACCTCCACCAATGCACCGCAACAGAAACCAAACAAGCCTGGTTCACATTGGCCCAAAGGACTTAAAGAGAGGAGTCTCCAAAAATAAATGAGTAAATGGCCAAAGAGCCACGCAAAGATGCTTGCATGACTTCTCAACAGGGAACTACAATCAGAAGCCTCCTGGGATGGCTATAGTCAAAACAGGAAATAACAAGAATTAGCAAGGGGCTGGTGGAGAAACTGTGACCCATGTGACCTGGTGGTTGGAATATAAAATGGTATGACTACTGGGGAAATTAATGTGGCCAATTGTAAAAATAGATTACTGTGTGAGCCAGCAATTTTATATGTATATATGCGAGGAAAAAAAGGGAGGGAGGGTCTCATACGATACCTGTAGACCACTGTTGTGGTTTGTGTCTAGATACACCCCCTCCCTGCCTCATGAAGTCATAGACAGGGCTTTTCAGAGGTGGCTGGATTTCGAGTGTGTGATTACTAACTAGTCCACTGATTGGTTTGGCACCACCTTAATCCTTAATCCTAGCACTGGATAAGATATAAGGGGCAGAAAGACTCTGTTAAGCCCCTCTGTTGCTTTTGCCCTCTTCTCCTGCCAGGTTGCCCCTCTGTCATGCGCTGCCCTGCCTTGGAGCCAGCCAAGTATAGACTGAAGGCTCCACAGACCGTGAGCTAAATAAACCTTTCCCCCATTAACTGCAGGTATCAGGTATTTTGTGTGAGTAAAGAGAAAAGTAACCAAGACAACAGTAGCCCAAAAGTGGCAGCAACTCAAATATCCAGGAGTGGATGAATGCAGATGAAATGTGGTCTAGTTATGTGATGGGGAGTTCCTCAGCAAGCAAATAGGAATCCTAAGACATGCTACCACACGGCCCGACCTTGAGGACTCACGTTTGGGGAACAAGAAGACGGATACTGTGCGACTCCACGTACTTGAGGAACTTGGAGTCGAGCTCAGACAGTTCCTGGCACTGGGGGAGGTAGATATGGGTCGCTCGATGGGTCAGCATTATAAGACAGAGTTCTAGAGACTTGTTGGTGGCAATGACGAGTGTGCTTAACACCATGGAGCTATCTACTGAGAAATGGCAATGATGCTAAGTAGTACGTTACTTGTATTTACTAAAAGTTTATTTAAAAGAAATTGATACATAAACTGGGCTCCCACTTCTTCATTTTTTTGCCACTGGAGAAATTTGTGTTATTGTCAAAAACACTAATTAAAATAATATTTTAGTGAGTACCTGTTCCATGCTAGGCAGGGTGACGCCATTAGCACTGAGCTAATTGTAAAGAACAGAGGCTTTTAAAGGGACAGAGACACCCCAGGGGTACACAACCAGAGTGTATCAGACACAGATGGTATACTCTAGAAGAGAACTTGAAATTATTTCAAATGTAACAGATCTGATAAAAAAAAAAAAAAAGAAAGAAAAGAAAACTCAGAGTAGAACAAGGTATCATGGTATTCAGCTATAATCACAACACTTAGGAAGCTGAGGCAGGGGGACTGCTGTGTGTTCATGGCCAGCCTGGATTACATAATGAGAGCTTGTCTCAAGAAACAAAACAAACAAAACTAAAATAGATGGACATGTTGAACATGGAGGAATGTGCCTGTAATCTCAGTACTTAGGAGACTGCAGCAGGAAAATCACAAATTCAAGGCCAGTCTCAAAGTGAAATAGGGCTAGGGTAGACTCAGTGTGAGCATTTGTTGAGCATATGCAAGGTCCAGATTCAACCCCAAATACTCCCTAGTAAAAGATGTCAGGAACAATATTTAATAAAAAGCCCTGAGACCTGAATTTTAAAGTTATATTACCAAAGAAGGGCTTGGAACTTCTATAAGCTGGTAACTTGGGGTGCTGGTGTATAACCTTGCAGGTCAAACTAGATAGTGACACATTAAAATGAGGAATGAGACACAGATGCTCATGTCACTGCAGCCACTGTGGTGAAGTGCATGCCCCTGTCCATGCGCTATGGCCAAAGGAAGAGCTGAGGCACAGGAGACTGCAGAGTAGGAAGGAGCTGAGCATGAGGGTGCATGCCTGTAACCCCAGCACACAAGGCTGAGGCAGGAGGGTTGTTCCAAGTTTGAGACCAGCCTGGGCCACACAGTAAGCTCAATGCCAGCTTGAACTACAGACCCTGTCTGAAAAATCAAAACAGAAGCCGGGCGTGGTGGCGCACGCCTGTAATCCCAGCACTTGGGAGGCTGAGGCAGGAGGATCATTGTGAGTTCGAGACCAGCCTGGGCTACAAAACTGAGCTCAAGGCCAGCCTGAACTGCACAGTGAGACCCTGTCTCAAAAAAAAAAAAAAAAAAAAAATCAAAACAGCACAACAGCAAAAACAAAGGTCACAGATGCTTGGAACCGCCCAACCTGCGCTGCTGTCCTGAGTGGCTGCTTCCTGTGCTTCTGGATTCCATGCTGGCCTACCCAGAAATTTCCTCTCTTCCCGCCTTGGGAGGTGTCTCTTTTGTGTTCCCAGGGCACTGAGATCCAGCGGCCCATCCGCTGGAAGCTGTGTCTTAGTTTTGCTCTCTCCCAGTGCTCACAGTTGCTTGTTCAGTGTCCCAGAGGGCTGCGCCTGGTGCCACCCCGACCTCTAGGTGAAGAGAGCCCTCTGGCTAGGCCTGCAGCATTTACCCAAGGGGCAGGCAGTGAGCAGGGGTGGGGCGTGAGCTGCCTTTTCCTGAGGGGCCCGGCAGGATTCCAGGAGCCAACAGCAGGATGCCAAGGATTTCAGCTTCTTCACCTTCCACCCCAAGCCCAGCTGTGCAGCAAGCTCAAGATTCATAACTAGGACAGAACACTTGGCCGGGAATGCAGAGGACCCCAGGTAGAATTGCATACAGTCTGGACACAGAAAAGGACAGTCGTGGGCTCGGCCGCCCCTGTGCTCCCCACTGGCTTGGTTGGTGCTCACCTTCCCAGGGGACAGCTGCCTGGGGAACTGACCCCTGCACAGGAGGCCTCCCTGCGCCTGCCAAGATCCCTACACTCATTTAATAGCTATTTCCTCAGGCAAGCCTTGGGCTGGCAGCCTTGGGTAGACAAAGAGCAGGGCTCTCTTCGATGTTTGGCACTGGCTTCCCCTGCCGGCCTCTGAGCCCTGTGAATCCCGAGTCCCCTTGAGGGGAATCTATGGTCTCAGACCCTTCTTCCATCAGAAGTCTGGAAGTGAATGCCTTGAGAGGCAGGGAGAGCCCCCTTTTCAAGGGAACTTGAGCTACCTGGGTGAATTCCAACTATTCCCCTTTCTTTTCAGGAGAAATTTAATTGAGAAATAAAGCTGGTGGAATCTAACAGTGTGTAGGCTGGATTGCTGGGGCTGATCACGCAAGGGCCGCGGAGAGGGGGCGGCTGTGAAACCCACCCACCAGTAGAGGGTGCCCTCACGCCCTCTCTATGTACCTGGAGCCTTTATTTCTTATGTAAATGATGTCACTGAGCTACACTGCCAGGCTGTATCAAAGCTTTGACTGGAGCTAGTAAGGTCTAGATGCTAGCGCAAAGGGCAAACTGTACACCGTGGGAAGCGGGGCAAGCACAGGGGAAGATGCAAGACTCACTCGTGCACAGCAAGTGTCGGGTGGTCCAGGAAGAGGAGGACGTGGCTGCGGCACATTGCCATACCCAGAGGGAGCGGCGGGCTGTGCTGCTGTCACCTGACTCATCCTAAGCTCCAACCCAGACTCGAGATGGGCTCTGAAAGATGCCCAGGCTTTCCTCAGGCCTTCTAATCACTCACTGAGGAATGTGTGGTCCCCATTTAAAGAAAGAACCGGCAGTGGTGGCGAGAGCGTATGAGACTTACCTAGCCACACAACTGGCAGAGGCCAGAAGGGCACTGCTCTGGGCCTGCCTGCCTTCCAGATTTTGGGGAGCTCAGCCTTGGAATGTGTACAAAAGAGATGACTCCCAAGGGAATGGGAGTGACCATAAAGCAGGGGGCAAGTCAGAACACGTGTGCCTACTGCTTGCAACCCCCTGATCTGCTGGTTTCTGAATATACCTCCCAGGAGAAGCCCCCTGCCCCTCCGCCCTGCAACCCTGCAACCCTGCTCCTGCCCCCAGGACAGTAAGGTATTATATACCAGGAGCCCCGCAGTGGGCTGGGTACCACACAGACCCAAGGAGAAAAGTTCTCCACTGGCAAAGCAGAGGTGCAACACCAACATTGGGCACACTGTGGACGGTGCATCTAGAGCAGAATTTAAAAGAAAGCAGGTGGGAGAAAACGATAGCAAACGACCAGCAAAGCCAAGCGTGGGGGTGCGTGCCAGGCTCCCACCCACTCGAGAGGCTGGGGAAAGAAAATGGCTCGGACCCAGGAACTGGAAGCCAGCCTGTATAACATAATGAGATGCATTCAAAGCAAAAACAGCAAAATCTACATCTCTAGTATATGAAGGGCAAATACCTACAAGCTATCCTGCCACACTGCGGCAGGAAGATCACTAGTTCAAGGCCAGTACGGGAAATGAGACTCTGTCTCAACATAAAAAAATTAAAAGGAGAAGAATGCAGCTTAGCATTCCTTGGGTTTAATCCCAGTCCTAGGGGTGAGGAGAAGACAGCAAATACAAATAAAAACAATTAGCTCAAGGTGGTGGCACACACCTGTGACCCCAGCTCTCTAGGAGGCTGAGGGAGGAGGATCTCCGTGAGACCTTGGTTTGATCCCCTAGATCTCCTTAGTGAGTTCCAGGCCAGCCTGATCTGCACAGTGAGATCCTGTCTCAAAAGAACCAAATAAGAGCCGGGCATGGTGGCTCATGCCTGTAATCCCAGCACTCAGGAGGCTGGGGCAGGAGTATCGCTGTGAGTTCGAGACCAGCCTGGGCTACAAAAGTGAGCTCAAGGCCAGCCTGAACTGCATAGTGAGACCCTGTCTCAAAAAGACAAAAAAAAAAAAAAAAAAGAGCCAAATAAGAGTCGGGCGTGGTGGCGCACGCCTGTAATCCCAGTATTTGGGAGGCTGAGGCAGGAGGATCAGTGCGAGTTTGAGACCAGCCTGGGCTACAAAAGTGAGCTCAAGGCCAGCCTGAACTCCATAGTGAGACCCTGTCTTAAAAAGGCAAAACAAAACAAAAAACAAAAGAACCAAATAAGTAATAAGGGCTATGGATATGTGAAGGCCAAAAAAGTATGTCCCCCAAAAAAGAAGAGATAATGAATGTGGGAATGAGAGAGAGAGGGAGAGAGGAGATGGAGAAAGAAAAAGAGAAGAAGGAAAAGGAGAAAGGGAGAGGGACAAGAGGACAGAAGAGGAGAAAGGGGAAAAGAAGGGAGAGAAAGGACACGTAGTCCAGTTAATGCCCACTTGCCTTCTGAGTGTCTTAGAACCCTTCTTTCCTTTGACGTAATGAGCCTATTCCTGGGACAACAGCCAAAATACAGGAGGAAGAAAGAAAATATAAATTATTCCCCAAAATTTCAAAATAATTTCATTATACAGAATGAAAAACTGCAAATACCCAGCTGGGGATTTTTTTCTTTTTTCTTTTTTTTAAAGTTGTGGTCTGGTAATGTCATGCATTATTTTGAACTCATTTGTCGTGAAGTCCAATCTAAGGCAATGTTTTAAAATGGGGAAAAGGTTAACCCTCCGTACACAGCAGAATGCAAAACTGCATGAAAATCTGCATGTGAACATGGCCAAATACAGAGGAAAGCTGGCAGGGTATGGAACAAAGGAACTATTTCAGATATAAAGGGTGATGACCCTGGAAATACTTTTTTTTTTTTTTTTACAATTGTCATCATCTCCAGGCTCATGAGATGGCTCAGCAGTCTAAAGCGCCTGCTTAGGCAACCAACCACAGGCACCATGGTTTGATCCCAGCACCACGTGCTGCATCAGCATCACCCCCAGGGCAGGCTAAGTTGGCCGTGACATAAATAAATATTTACTTATTTTTTTTTTTTTAGCGGTATCAGGGATTGAACTCAAGACCCTATGCTTGTCAGACAAGCGTTTATTCAACAGAGCTATCTCCTCAGCCCCTGACATAAATAAATAAAGTAACTGTTATCACCTCTTTTGGAAAATTTTTAAAAATTAAAACAAAAATTTCAGGAGCAACATGTATGGCCATCAACAAACAAGTGGAGGGAGGAAATGCAACATGCTTATGCAGTGAAGTGCTATGCAGCCACAGAAGGTAGGCTTGAGTCACAAGCGTTCTGGAGATGGATGGTGCTAACTGTTGCACTCAATGCCAGGGAGCCATGTATTTTTAATGGCTAAGATGGTAAATGTTATGCTACCACATTTAGGGTATAGGAGAAGGAAGAAATTGGAGGCCTAAAGACATTTCTGGGCTTGGGAGAGGGATGGAACCCTAGGGGCAGCAAGGGGAGGAAGGGAGAGGCGAAGCAGTGAGGAGGGCCAGACTTGTGGCGGAGGAAGTGAGGATCTCTCCCAGACTAGAGGTCTGTCCTGGAGGACCAGCACCCTAGTTCCCTCCAGAGTGACACCCCATGCTCCCACTCTGCCGTGTGTAGGCCTGAAACATCACGGCTGTGGAGACAAACCTGCACTCCTTACCCCATTAGGAGAGACTTCTCGTACTGCCTGTCACCAGGCAAGCAGGGAAGCCCCTTAGGAACATCTGGCTCTGTTCTTATTACCCATCTTGCAATAGTCTTTAAACACAGAGGGTAGGAGCTGAGGTCACTTAGGGATCCCTGGCATTCAGCTTGGATTTCAGCTTCCAGCTTCCAGGGAAAAGGGTGGATGGCCTGGGGCTGGGCCTTTGGGGCTTTGGGACAGAGGTGTCTTCATCTCCTTCTCCAAGACCCACTTGGAAGCAGGCCTGCATTTCCTGAATGCCTGCTTTTGCACAAAATTAGCAAACAGCAAAAGCATGGCCTTAAAATAATCAAAAATTTGATTTGTTAGGCAAGATAAGCTAATGGGGACCAAAAGGCTACTAACAAAAGTGTCTGTGCAGCAAACTTGGAAATTTAGAGCAAACGGCTATTTTCTAGGAGAAATGTAGCAACAACTCCCCAAAGGGAGGAAGCCCAGCCCCACCAGGAGAAAGTTGTTGGGCAGATGCCAACGGGGAGGGCTGGAAGGGGAGGAGGTTGACCCAGGCTCAGGAGTACTGGATCCTGGGCTGTTCAGACTGCTCTAGCCCAGCAGAAGCAGAGAGACTTCTCTCTACATTCCTTGCTGTGGGACACATGGTATCAGGAGTCAACAATCACAGCACAGGGAAAGGAAACCACACACCAATTTCCTGGTTGTTGTTTTTGTGTGGGGGTGGGGTGGGGGTGTAGGACCACCTGGGTGACTCCTTAAAAGGAGAACATCCGTCTCCAGATGTGCCTGACCCTGTTTCCATGCATTGACAGGTACAGAGCTGGCTAGGACTTTTCTTTATCCCTTCAACTGGCTTTAAGCAATGTGTATTGGTCCAGCCGAGGTGCTGATGGTAGTCTTTGAAGACAGCACATGTGTTTCCTTGGTAACCCTCACCTGTTGCTCTTTAATATGAGCTGGCTTAAGAAGGGATGAAGAGCCAATGCTCACACTGTTGTGGGATTGAGCTTCGAGATAGAGGCTGTGACTTCCTGGGGACTGAAAGATTACACACTGGAGCTGATACACTAGACCCCAAAACATTAGATACTATCTCAATTGTGTAATACAAATGACTTTTTCTGCATATCCTTCTCTGTGCATGTGACACATTAGATTGTGCCGGCCACCTACCTAGCCTAGCTCACAGCATTCACCTACTTCCTGCCATTCCCGGTCATTCATCTTCAAGCTATTCTTCCTTCATGACTGAATAAAACGTGGGATCAGTCCTGGGTCAAGGCTGATAGTTATGGTTCCCTATAACTATAAATATGTCTTAGTGTCTTTATTCTTGCAGTGTGTTGCACTGGAAGTGGTAGGTGGCAGTTAACTTGATGAGATTCCAATAACTTACCCATGAGATTACAAATATAAACTTCCTGGACCGATGTAAAGACCTAAAAGGGCTCTATAGTGGCACTGGGAGTAGGGGGTGTTTTGAAACAGGTGGTCATTATGTAAATCAGGCTGGTCTCAAACTCTATGTTCCTGCCTCAACCTCCCAAATATACTGGGATTCTAGGTAAGGGGTACCATGGCCTAGCTTAGCTACTGGTTCCTTCTGTGTATAAACCAGCACAAAGTGGGGCATGGTGGCGCATGCCTGTAGTCCCAGCATTTGGGAGGTTGAAGCAGAAAGATTGCTGTGAGTTCAAGGCCAGCTTTCACTATATAGCAAAACCTCACATCAAAACCAAAACAAAATATAAGAGAAAAAACGTTGAAGCAGTGCCCCTCCAAATTAAAATTTGCAAATTAGCAAATAAAACCCAGCTGAAGGGACTGGGGATATAGCTCAGTGACAGTGGCTTGCCTACCATGAACGAGGCACTAGGTTCAGTCCCTGTGCCCAAAACAACAAAATAAAACACCAACAAAAATGCCATCTCCCACCATCCTTTTGGTGGTCCTAGCTGGTGAAAGTGGCCAGAAAAAGTAAGACATTTACAGAGAAAGGAAGAAGTGAACCTCTTATGTTTGTTCTTTTTTTTTTTTTTTCTTGTGGTATTGGGGATTAAACTCAGGACCACTGAGCTATCTCTCTTGTCTACTCTTATATTCTTAAAAAATCTAAGAAAAGCAACTGAAAACTGAGGCAAACAGTAAAATTTCATTAAGGGGCTAAATACAAAAGTCAGATACCAAGCCGGGCATGGTGGCACACGCCTGTAATCCCAGCACTCAGGAGGCTGAGGCAGGAGGATCAGTGTAAGTTTAAGACCAACCCGGGCTAAAAAAGTGAGCTCAAGGCCAGCCTGAACTGCATAGCTAGACCCTGTCTCAACAACAACAACAACAACAAAAATAAAATAAAATAAAATTTAAAAAGTCAGATACCAAACAAAGAGAATTCCTACATACAAAGAACAGTTAGAAAAGTCAGTATTTTGACCAATCTTATGGGCTTGTATCAGATCATCTGAACAACTAATCTGAAGACAATAATATGCAACATAACAACCATGGCTGCATTCCAAAGAAAAAAAGAAAAAAGGACAGCAGAAGAAAAGATTCCATTTCAGTATTACCCCCAAGGAATAAAATCCTCTTAAACAAATCCACTAAAATATATACAATCTACATGAAGAAATATTTTTTAGACTTGTTAAGAAAAAAGCCAGACATTTCAAATGCAAAATGAAATATAAAAATCACATGTTACATGCTTACCTGGAAGGGGTCAACATTAAAAAGACAAACTACATCATGTGTGGAGGTGAATGTCTGTAATCTCAGATCCTTAGGAGGCTGAGGCGGGAAGATCACAAACTCAAGGCCAGCCTGGATGATTTAGCAAGGCTCTCATTTCAAAAAGGCTGGGGAGGGGTAGTCCAGCATTTTCTGGACGCAGTCCCTCATGTCCCACCAAATCAATACCAGGTCTTGGGATATGTAGAAGTGGAACTCTCACAGTGCAGATGGGAGGGTCATGATGATCTCCTCTGAAAATCAGTGTGACATTTTTTTCTTTTTCTTTTTTAAAAATTTTTGTTGTTGGAAGAGATGGTACTTGGAATTGAACTGAGGGCCTTTGCACTGAATTATACCCTCAACTCTTTTCAAAAAAAAATTTTGAGGGGCTGGAGAGATAGCTCCATGGCACAAGTGCCTGCCTGGCAAGTGCAAGGCTGTGAGTTCGAACCCTGGTACCACTAAATAAATAAATAAATAAATAAATAAAAATTTTTTTGAAAGACGAAGGGAGTACTGCTGCCTCTGCCACCGTGAACTCTGACATATCAGGTCACAGCCACCAAGTACTTTGAACATGTTGGAGATCACCCTCAGTAGGCTTACCCAGGAGAGAAAAACTAGGAGGAAAGATCACCATGTAGCTTTGTGGCTGTCCCTACCAAGAATCCAGAAGGCACAATGACCCTGGTGCTGGGAGGGCGCCATCCAGTGTAAGGGGGGGAGGTTGGGGGAGTTTCCCTGGGAGGCAGGTTGCTCTCTAAGATGATCATCCATCCTTACCATCAAACCCTGAATCTGAGCCGACACTCCTGCCAATTATGTGCCTCGGGCACAGTGTGCCTGTCCCTCCTGGAGGAGTACAAAGACTGGAGGGCAGACACCACGATCAGACAGATCTTAGTAAGAATACAGGAACTTCTAAATGAACCAAATAGCCAAGACCCAGCTTGTGTAGAGTCCCACACAATCCACTGCCAAAACAGAGTGGAATATGAGAAAAGGGTTCAAGCACAGGCCAAGGAGCTTGTGGGGAGAAAATGATAAGCAAGGAACGAAGCTCTGAGAACAGCAACCATGCCAGGAACCCCTGGCATGGATTGAGCACAGAGAGAGAGAGGGAGAGAGGGAGAGGGAGAGGGAGAAGGAGAGGGGGAGAGAGAGAGGAAGAGAGAGGGAAAGAGAGAGAGAGAGAGAGAGAGAGAGGAATGAATGTGGGAACAAATTGCGAACAACATAAAACATAACCCACCTAGATACCAATATAAAAATAATGAAAAGAACTCAGGAAGGAGAAAGATCTCTATGCAAATATGAATTAAAAAGGAGCTCCATTGATATTAGACAGGGTAATATGTAATATGTGAGCTTCATAATTTTTGGTAGCACAATCAAAAACCTAGAAATGGCTTTTTTCTTTTCTTTTTTTTTTTTAAAGTGGGGAGTACCAGATACCGTGCTTTTTCCTCACTTCTGTTCAAGTCTTTCCTAAAGCCCAGACCC
Source organism: Myocastor coypus (assembly GCA_004027025.1). NCBI lineage: Eukaryota > Metazoa > Chordata > Mammalia > Rodentia > Myocastoridae > Myocastor > Myocastor coypus. Next base: position 39,930 of record PVJA010014870.1, read on the forward strand.
AGCTCTGGTGTTCCTACAATCTCATTAGGAGTCCAAAAGCCCCTTTTGTCAAAGATAGAAACAACCAAGCACCCACTAACTGATGGGTACATAAAATGTGTATCTGCTATACACAGTGGAATATTATTCAGCCATAAAAATGAATAAAGTACTGACACATGCTATAGCTAGGGTAGACCTTGAAAACATTACATTATGCTGAAAGAAAAAAGCTACACATGAAACATCACATATTCTATGAAATGTCCAGAATAGACAAATCCATAGGGACCAAAATCAATGCACAATACTGGGTAGTTACCAGGGGATAAAGGAGTCAGAAGTTTAGGGGTCACTGCTAGTGAGTAGTTTGTTTTTGGAGTGATAAAAATGTTGTATAATCAGCCGGGCGTGGTGGCGCACGCCTGTAATCCCAGCACTCGGGAGGCTGAGGCAGGAGGATTTGTGCGAGTTCGAGACCAGCCTGGGCTACAAAAGTGAGCTCAGGACCAGCCTCAACTGCATAGCAAGACCCTGTCTCAAAAAGACAAAAAAAAAAAAAATGTTGTATAATCAATGGTGCTTGTTGCACAGCCTTAGAAAATACAAAGGATGTATAAGATAAATGAAATCAACGCTGGCATAAAAGGGGGGGCTGTGGAGAGGAATGGGAAAGAAATCGAGGTGTGTTATGTACAGGTACCAATACCCCACAATGAATGTACTCATTATATATGCAAAGATGTACTGATAAACATTTTAAAACAAAATAAATCAAAACAAATGAAAAATAGTTAATGACAATTAGGCAGAAAGCAGCAATCAAGGAAGGAGTGGTCCCCCACACCCTCCAGGCCACACCTGGAGTGCCCAGCTCTCCACACCAGGCTTCCCTTGCCAACATCACACTCAGCTATGACCATCAGTGGACTAATCAGTACCGTGCACCATGGCCCAGCACCACAAACCATGGCCCAGAACCACACACCATGACTCAGTACCATGTGTCATGGCCCAAACCACATGACATGGCCCAGTACCATGTGCCATGACTTAGAACCACATACCATAGCCCAGAACTACACACCATGGCTCACAACCACGGACACATGGGCCAGCACCACACACCATGGCCCAGAATCACACACCATGGCCCAGTACCACACAGTATGACCCAGTATCACACACCATGGCCCATAATCACACACCAGTGATACTTCACATTTCAAAAGCCCCAGGGGCAAGCACAACAGGATTTGGGAGGATGTTTTAGATTATAAACCATAATGCCACCCATCAAGAGAACTTCAGGTTAGAACATCTATCTGCCTTTCAATTTGACACCTGAGGCTGAGGATATAGCTCAGTGGCACAGCACCTGCCTGGCAAGTTGGGTTCCTGATACAAAAAAATCAGTCAGTCAATCAATCAATCAATCAATCAATCCATTGAGCACAGGGCAGGTGCATTAGATAGGGATCCCTGGTAAAGACAGAAAGGAGCTCTGAGTCCTCTTTTCCTACCCACTCCATGACTCACTTTGCCCCGCTTACCATCTGGGAAAAGGAATGAAATGGCAGTTTCATTTCTTTTCACCAATAATTTGTCTAAGCCAAATTTTGCAAGCTATGCAAGCAAACCCTAACCCAGTCTCCTCAGTTACAAATTGCTCTCTAGGAATGGGGGGGGGCATCCTTTCCAGACAACACAAATTCATTTGAAAACCTTACAGAAAACCCAAGAGTTTTGGGGTTTTCTGTGAGAAAACTTTCCCATAAAGGTTTGCCACAGGCAGTTTGTAGGAATCCATGGGGCCAAAGGTAAAATGCAAGGAAAGTAAAATGCACACCTATCACCCTAGCACTCAGGAGGCTGAGGCAGGAGGAAGGGTACAAGTTCAAGGATAGCCTGGGCTCTGGGCCCATGAGATGGCTCAGTGGTCTAAAGCACCTGTGGAGGATACTTAAGGCAAGTGCTTCGACCGCTCCTCAATCCCTGGCACTATGTGCTGCGCACCCCCACCCCAGGGCAGGCTGAGCCAGCCATAACACAAACAAATAAATGAAGTTTAAGAGAAATAAATAAAAACATCTTTAAAAAAAAAGGATAGCCTGGGCTCATAGCAAGACCTTGTCTCACAAAAACAAACCAAAACAAACAAAAATACTTATGTATACCTACGGTAATCTAGCTAGCTGTCCCCACAAAAGCTCATGCAGTGATGGGGCAGTGGGCTACCATGGTTTGTAATTAATCCATGATCCAATGCTGGTATTATGGGTGTGAATGTTATCCGTACCCTGGTGCAGATAGCCTGAATGCAATACAAGGGAGAGAGGCTTGCTCTCTGCCACTGCTCCTCCCTGTTTGCTCTTGCTATTTTGCTATTTTCTGCCTCCATGAACAGCTGCCCTCTGCCATGAGCCGCTCTGCCTTGGAGCCAGCTGACTATGGACTGAAACCTCCACAAACTGTGAGCTAAATAAACCTTTCCATCTTTAATTTTGGATGTTGAGTATTTTATCCCAGCAATGAGAAAGAAGTAAAGGAGACAGTAAGCAAGCTCACCTAGCAGGGATAGATCTGCACTGAAGTTCACCAATTTGATCCGTTTCCTTTGAATGATATACGAAAGACACACAAGCCAAGGTCACACACATAACAAAGTTTTTAAATGGGTGCTAGAAAGCATTGACTTGGGCAGGGACAATATTAACTCATCAGCACTTGGTCTTTGGGTCTTTCTTTCTTTCTTTCTTTCTTTCTTTCAATATTATGGGTGGCTCACCTTTCCCTGGGGGTAGGGCTGGTGCAGCATGTGGTGCGGGGGATCAAACCTCAGTCCCTGTGGTTGCCTAAACTTTCCTAAGCAGGTGCTTTAGACTGCTGAACCATCTTGTCAGTGCTCTGGGTTTTACTTTAAACCTTCAACAGCTGTCAAGGCAGGTGTCCAAGCTCAGGACTCCAGGTCTTAGAGAGACGCAGCTCCAAGAGGGCCACATCATGTCACATGCAGCCCACTTCTCAGCTGAGCTACACACTCAGAGCCTTGCTCTGCCAGTGTCCAAATCTACCCAGGGCCAGCTCCATGGCTGAAAACTGTGCAGCCTCAGGCTGCATTGCTGAACCTTCATATTTGGACAGTATTTTTCTTTTGAGCCCTGTAAATGAAGCAGCCATCCCTGCAAACAGTAAGGCTCAGTGCTAGCCACCAATGAGCCTCTACTCTTTTTAAAGATGGGGGTATTTTGCATGGGGCCATAATTGCAAAATTCACAGTGACAGAGGCCAATATCAAAGGATAGGAGCCATGTCACACACTCTGTGCTAAAGATTCCTCTAGATCCATCCTTAGATGTGACAAGCTGCCAGTGATGTGAACCTCTCAGAGCTTTCAGTGACAATAGCTGGCTGTGGCACATGTGCTGTAGGTTCACCACCACTATGTAACACTAGAGAGTAGACTGTGCTGAGCAGGGCAAGACCCAACCGAGCTTTTTGTCAACACCGAAGCACCTCCCAGGGACAGGGACAAAGGTGGCCTTTGCAAGATGGCTGGCATATCCACTGGCAGGCCACTTGTGCCTCAGTGGCCCTAGTGATCCAAACTCGCAAACCAGGCAGTCGCCCTGGATGCCAACCGACCTGGCTAATAAGGGGAAGCCATTCCCAGCTCTGCTGAGGGATCTGAAAGGCCCTTCCTTTCCTGTAAAGCCTCTTCTGGGTTTCAGGAAGGAAGTGGAGAGACAAGAGGAAACCACAAACCAATAGAGCTGCAATAGCAGGGTCATCCCTCGGTTCACGTGGTGGGGGAAGGGGAACCTGTGTGCTGCATTTCATCCTAAAATGGGGAGGATATTGTTTTCCACATCTCCAGCAGCCCAGAGAGCTAAAGCTTCAGGACTAAGCTAAGGCACGAAGATGGGCTTAGGTCACTTGGTCTGCTTCTGCATGGCCTGGCCAGAGGCACCAGGGGGCGCTGGGGTTGGGGGGTCAGTTAGGGCTAAGTTTCCCTCTGCTGCCCACAAGCTTCTAAAACACGGGTGGGCCAGGGCCCAGCCAAATCATCTGCTCCTGGGAAGTCTCTTGCAGAGAACTCAAAGAGGAAGAGAAAGAAGGACCATCAACTCTCACACCTCTGAAAGTCACTATAACAGGGTGGAAGTTTCCTGGCACTGTACTTACCATGGAATCAAAGGGCCAGGGATTCCGCAGCTCAGCTCCGGCACTTCAATGCTGGCTGTTTCCTTTTCCTGTCTGTGCTCTAAACTGTCTCTGGAAACTTCAGTTTCAAGCTAAACTTCAAGCCAAGATGAGCCTCCACTCTTTGCTACCCATGCCATCTTCCCCAGCACCCTTACCAGAAAGGTTGATGACAGGGTCTCCTTGAGGCTGGCCATACCTGAAAAGCCCGTCAGGCCACATGAACTCTTTGGCCCTTTTGTCCCTGGAGTGGCCACCCTGGGAGATGATTATGCCCTTCAGCCTTCTGGGAACGCTTAAGGCCCCAGGCACTGCAGAAAGGATTAAGTCAACTGAGCATAGACATGTTTTTCCAATTAGCTAGAAACCACCCATGTTGGAACTTTTGCAAAACTGGCTGGTTACTTTCCCATTCCCCGAGGTCCCTCATTCTTTCTTTCTTCATAAATAATTTCACAAGGTTTTCAGATAAATTTGGTACAAAGACCCGTAACTATGGAATAAACAGGATGCTAGTGGTGAAGTGAAGGCTAGAGCCAAACGTCTCTTCTCCCTTGAGCTATACAGGGCAGGAGGATAGGGAAACTAACCTCTACTCGGCTCATTAAGGCTCACGGAGACACGTGCGATTACGTGTGTTTGACTTGGACATACATTTTACTACACGCACATGTTTATAAAAAGGCCTTTCCCGTTGATATTTCTGTTCCGTGCCAGGCCTCAGCCAGCCTGCCAAAATGGGGGAGACCAAGATCCTGAGCCAGCAAGCTCCCTCTCCTTAAAGGGCCATACCACCAGAGAATGGGGAAACACAGGGAAAATGCCTGCCTTTCAAAAACAGGCAGGTTTGGAAATGGCAGGGCAGCTCTTGCGAGCCGGTGAGGAGTGATAGCAGGAAAACATGCATCAATGCACAGAGGAATCAGGACAAGCCTGTGTTCATTCCCCTTGTGTAGAAGAGAAAACAGGCTCAGAGCCACGCGCCAGTCATCTACTGAGTGGCAGTGGAGCCAGCACAAATACCACATACACATTCCCCTTCTCCCAGGTATTCAATCAAACACCAGGTGCCAACAGTGGGGCATGGAGACGCAGTGTGATTCCAGCACTGTGAAGGCAAGAGAGTCACTGTGGGTTCAAGGCCAGCCTGAACCTATGTAGTAGCCAGACTTTGTCACAAAACAAAACAAAATAAACAAAAAAAAAACTCCTCTAAGTGGATTTTTGTAGATGTAATTTAAGTCTCAAATCGTTTGACTTTGAGAGGAGGAGCTTGATTCAATCACCTTGAATACTTTCAATTTTGGCCTAGAAGATTGGAAGCCTAGAAAACACTCAACTCAAATTCCCAGCAGGAAGACTGAGGGGGCTTTGAGGAGGCGAGGGGAGCTCTCTGTTCTCCACCAGCAGGAAATGAGACTTCAGTCCTCCCAGTGTGAGAATCTGAAGTCTACTGATGAGCCAGATGGGCCAGAGCACTAGCCTCCTGCAAGCTGGCCCACTGACCCTCAGCTCAGTGGAGAATGGACCAGGCCTCCAGACCCCAACCCAGGGAGGCAAGACAGGAAATCTGTATTGTTTTCATACATTAGTAGCAATTTGTCACACACAATTGGAGTCTCTGACCACAGGTCAGAGTGCCGACACCAGCTGTCACACCTTCTCAGCTTTCCAGGCCTCCAGGAGGCCTAACAGTCATCTGAGCCTCCCAAGGGTCCTGCTGGACACTGTTCCTGCTCTCCACAAGAGCTGTGTGACCACACAGGGATGTCCTTACTGATTCTAGGTCCTGCCCTTCTCAGGCCTCAGGTGTCTTACTTACATGGGTTATACATGGTTAATATAACTTAGCACATGTTGACTTTGGTTGCCTGGTATGTTATGCATGACTGATGTGTGTTTTTTGGTTTTGGTTGGGTTTCTTCCTCCCTTTTTTTGAGACAGACTCACTATGTAGTCCAGCCTGGCCTCAAACTCACAGTAATCCTCCTGCTTCAGCCTCCCAAGTGCTGGGATGAGAGGTATGTGCCACCACACCAATGACTGATGAAGTGTTGACGTGCACCTTGGTCACTTGGCTGAGACAGTGTCAGGTTACCCTATTGTAAAGTTACTCTTTTTATCAGTTGTGGAAAGAAGCCACTCTGCAAAGTCCATCCTGAAGGAGTGAAAAGGATCTGTATTTCTGTTTACGAGGCCATGCTATATCGGGCCTGCAACCAATAGTTCAAATACTCAATAGTTCTATGCACAATGGAACGCAGAGCTAGATTGGTGAGATAAGCTTTAGGAGGCTTAGATTCAATAGCCTCCAACGTCACAAGCTTCACTGGTGGCACACTGCAAGTGCAAAACCTTTGATTGTATATGTATCTGCTTCCTCTTAGTCCAAAGAGAAGTATATTCTTTCCTGGTTTTTTTTTTTCTTTCTTTCTTTCTTTCTTTCTTTCTTTCTTT